>CAUYPK010003171.1:0-33179 GCA_963574355.1 Loris lydekkerianus
TCTCTGTTATTTATCAGTCACTTGTTCATGTCCATGTGGACTCGTGGATGTTTATTTTACAGTCTGGGCTGTAATCCAATACTATTATACTTTATTTTGTTGCTGGAATTGTTCCAGTGTTGGTCACTAGGAGCCCTTTCAATTGGCTACTGAGTCCCTCCGGGTACATCGGATAGTTATGTTTTGTTTCTTAGCACTTCCTGGCACTAGCAGGTACTTGGGCTCATCTTGAATATCTTCTACCCAGTCCTAGAATCAGCCTTTTCTCCAGTCCCTCTGGCTCTTTATTTCCTGTGTGCTCTGTTATGGAACACACATTACATGTATGAAGAACACACTTGTGGTACACAGCTAGCTTTGCTACCTTGAATCCATCCCCTTCCTTCTGGAAACAGCACCCCAAATATGCTGAGGATATGGCCTTTCCCTCTGGACATGACATGGCCATAATCAGGGCTAGCTACAGAGGGTGCGGTAAGGATGAAGCCAGAACTACCTGCACTATTTTTCAAAAAAATTAAAAATTATTTAAAACCTTGTGTTGATAACAAGTAGACACCAAATCAAAGTAAGGAAGATAATACTAAAGACTGATGTAAAATAAAAACAAACACAAAACATGCTCACTTTAAAATAAGCCCTGTCTGGCAAATACACGGTACTACTGATACCATACACAGTACTACTGATACCGCGGGTCCTCCCCACACAGCCTTAAGCAGCAATCTCTCCCACTGGTTTGCTAACATACCTGGCACCCCCCAAATCCCAATGTTTGTGTATGAGTACACACTATCTGGAAAATTGCACACACTTTCTGCATGGGAAAAAAAAGTTTAAAACTCTAAAGATGGTGAAGTTCATCACAATTTCCAAAAGCAGAAGGATGAGAAATGAGAAATGCGGCGTCCCAAGCGTGCACTCCCCACGTTATATGCTTAAAGGAAAAGTAATCATAACGCCAAGGTTTTCAAAACAAAATCTCTGTGCATGTACTCTGGAAGGCCAGGTTTGCCGGTGATCCCCAGGACCGCGTTCAGTCCGCGTTCCAGCCGGGAATCCAGGGCATGGCGAGCAGGGGCGCGGGGAGAGGGCGCGCGCAGCAGGCACGCCCGGCGCCGGCCCGACCGTTAACAGTCGCAGCCAGTGGGCAGCTGCCTCGACCTCGCTGGACGGGACCCCAAGTGGATCCCAAGCTGACCCTACAGAACAGACGCTCCAGGCAGTAGCTGTGACTGCCACTCTGGTGAGGGGACGCGCCCGAGCGCACGCCATGGCGGCCCGGCCCGCACTGGCGCTGCTGCTGCTGGCCCTGCTCCTGCAGACCCGCGCGGAGCCCGAGGCTACTGCGCCCACCCCGACCGCGACCCCGGGCGGCAACTCGTCAGCAAGCCCGGCCCTGCCCCTCAACGAGCTCCACGCCCATGGTCCGCGCCCCACACCCGGCCCACTGGCCCTGTTGGCCGCGCTGACCCTGCGGCTCATACTCGGGTAGGGGTTCCGCGCCGGCCTGGCCTCCCCAGTGTGGCAACACGGCGCCTGCGGCCACCGCCTCCACTCCTTGACCTCACTGACAGAATTGGGTCCAGAAAACAGAGAATCCCACCAGGACAGAGCTGGAGCATCAGACACCAAGGTCACACCTCCTGGGATTTCACGACAGACTCGAAGCAGATGGACACACTACCGAGTTAAAGATGGGGTTAGGAACTGGGGTACCCACCACTACCTTGGGAATCAAAAGAAGATATTTTACCTTTATTTTGCTTCATTAAATTTATAAAGTCAAAAATGACCGTGTGGCTTGTGAAGCCTATTTCTCAGGGGAGTGGGCACAGGCTGTGCCTCTGCAGACTCCTCAGGTCTCCACTGGCAGCTGCTGCAGACGTCTCTTGGGAACCCACAGCCCCTCAGGGTCTTTGGATAGAGCAGACGCTGCATGAGACCGGAGGACAGTAACTGTCAGGGCCAGCCCCAAACCCCAGCTGCCAGTCTGTGTGGCCCACCCACTCCTCTCTCTTGCACACGGCCCTGCTCAGCAGAACCTCACAGCTGCCATTTCCATCTGACCTATAACCTTACATGACCTCAAATTCCTGCTTTTTACACTTCTGTATATGCTGAATAATTTTTACAAGTTAAAGGTTACCTTTAAAATAATGTATCTTAAAATCTCTAACATGAGAAAGTATTTGGAAAGGGAAGACCAGAAGCTGCATTAAGTTCACACAAATTTCATGCCATTTTTCTACATGTGTTTTTATCTTTACAAGTCCACATTTGGACAATTTCTTATATAACTAAATATTTTTTAGATAGAAACTGAGACTAACCTCAAACAGTTTCCAGAAGGTAAACCTAACAGCACCCATGAGGTACAGACTCCCCCCCCCCCCAGTGCTGGTCCATGAAGCGTCCAGATGGGCTTCAGGACTAGTCTAGAGGGTGTTCCAGAACACTGGACCTGGCTGATCTCAAGAACAATGTATGTGAACAACACTTCTCATGGCGGTTACTATGCGTGTCTTAGACTACACATTGCGTTTCATGATTATGCTTTGATTTAAATAATTCAAAATGATACATCAGCACTATTTTGCATTGAACAAACAGTACATTAATTTTTAAAAGGCCCACAGAGAAATCTCAAATTTAAAAAATCCTAATTCAACTGTTAGGTTTACACCACGCATTAAAGGATCATCAATTATAGCTTTGTTTGGTATAAAATAAGGGAAATGCTGCTCTCCCATGGGAAACGACACTCCTTGGTCACCTCAAGGTGTAATGTTGGATGGATACCCCAAATCCTGAAGGAAGACATGGATGAGCTCCCCATTAGGTTATGATTCGAGTAAGGCTTAATGTCAATCACAAGCATCTATCAATTTCCTCTCTGGAGCTTCCACCTGCTGGTAAAACTGCCCGGGGCATCTTTTGCTGGGGAAACCACATGCCCCTATATGGGGGTCATTTCTGTTTCAGACAGAATGGACTCTGGCCTATAAACCTAAAATACTAAGAATAACCCAACCTCATCTCCAATTCCAAGGCAAAGCCAGAGAGCTCAGAGTGAGGAAAAGCTCTGCCATTTGCCCAGTCTACACAGAGAAGTCTAGCCCTGCAGGAGACGAGATGAGCACACACAAGATCAAAGGCACAAGTAAGTGTTCTGAAGAGGCTAACAAGGTGTGGCAAAATAACAAGAGCAGCCAGGAATGGACACCCCACACTGCCATTAACACCTGGCCTTATCATTTAATCCTCATGGGAATGAGGCAGAGGTGAGTATTCCCATTTTGCAGATAGAGAAATAAAGGCCCAGCAGGCTAAGTAATGTGCTGAGATCACACAGCTAGGAAGAGGCAGGGGGTGGAGAGATATTTCAAACCCCACAGCCTGGCTCCAGAGACCAGGCACACCACCACTTCCTTGAACAGCTAGAGCACACCCATGCAAACAGGGTGTCAGGAAGTGCTGGGGTAGAGGTCACCTGGTAAGCAGAGGCAGAAGGGGCCCTTGGCAGACGAGGAGCTCACAGAGAAGGCCACGAAAGGGGAGTGAGAGAAGCATGAGCAAGAAGCTTCCAGGGAGCTGTGGGCAGCCCCTGGACAGTCAGTGGTCTGAGGGAGGTGGCGAAGGATGGGTGCTGGGTCAAGCCTGGCTCCAGGCTAAACAGCTTTCCTCTAGATGCCAAGGCAAGTTCTGAGGTCTGCAGGCACAGAGAGAAGAGCGACCTCTGGTGCCCTGTGGGAGGCACGGAGAGAACGAGGGGTGTGCAAGGCCTGCGGAGGCTTTCACAGAGGCTAGAGGCGAGATGACAGTGGCTTGCCAGGCAGCAGGGAGACAGGGAGCATCCGAGACCTGAGTGGGGGTGGACACAGGGACATGAGGCGCAATGTGTGCTCAGGGACTGGATGTGACAGTGAATGCTGGGATGACTGCCAGGTTTCCAGCAACTCGGTGGGTGTTGGTGACGCTCACTGTGAAGAGGAAGGATAGAAAATTTAGGGAAATAAAATGCTACTTTCAGATGCTCAGTTTGCAACACCTGTGAGGCACCTGCCTGGAGTGGTGGTCTGTGCAGCTGCCTACCAGGCTGGAGGCGCGGGGAGGGGGGGTGGGCAGGGAGGAGGACAAAGCAAGTGGCTCCACCCAGCTGCCCCACCCCTGCCTATCCCTCAAGCGCCTCGAGGTCAGCTGCCCAGACCCTTGGCCATCTGCCCTCCCTGCTTTGTGCAGCCAAAGGCACCATCTTCCATCCTGCTACACAGCCCAGGACCTAGGCATTGTGTACAACTCCCTACATCTGGAGCCCCTGCCCACCTGCGTAACATACAGGCCCTGTGGACTTCCTGCCAGTTCATAAGCCCCAAGGTCATTCTGGGCCCTCAGGGCCACCAGCTCCAACAAAGCTCTAAAACTTAGCTTTCTGGCATTTGCTCTTTTGTTCTCCACTACCAAAGAACTGTGTGTGACCACGGTGGAAAATGCTCTTTAAAGAACTAAAATTGCCCATCTCCTTGCTCTTACCTGAAGGGCAGTGGCTGGGGGCAAGGAAACATGCCTCTGCATCTGCTCCCCACAGAAAACACTGGAAAAAGAAACAGAACCTGAAAAGAAAACTCTTTAGGAACATTTGAAAAGAGGAGACAGTTTTCCCCAAATCCCAAACCAGCTTCTCCAGAAGCTCCCTACTCTCCCGAAAGCTCTTCTGGGTGACCTTGCCTCAGGTCAGTGTGATTGCCCCTGGGATGACCACAAAGGCCTCAAGGAACTGAGTCACCAGAGCTCTTTCCAGAGAGATAGATGGCAGGGGCAATTCCAGGAACAAAGACTAGTGACCCTGGGACAGGCAGACAGTGGGAGATGCAGGGGCTGGCTGTCACTGCCTCTGAGCGGTACACAGCCCCAACTGCAGGGAGACAGGCGGATGCCGACACACCTGCAGAGACCGCCCTGCTTCCAGACTAGGCTGATGTGAGACATGGACAACCCTTCCTCAGTACAGCGGTGCTTGTCCCTTGCCCCTCCTGCTCCCCATGGAGAGAATCGAGCTGACCTGCTCTTCCTTGCAGAAGTAGGTGCCTGCCTGTCCCTTTAGTTCCTGGGCTCAGCCTTCACAGGTGAACCAGCTTGGCTCTTGTTACAGAGAAGGGGCCTGTCCACTGCCATGCTCATCACTAGGCAGGAAGTCCTCCTGATATGGGATAAAGGATTAGCAAGCCCACTTGGCCACAGACCACTCATGCAGAGCCTGCTCACAATGTACATGGCTCTTTCAACTGGCCCAGAACTTGAAGTAAAGAACCCCAATGCCTCACTGTGTAAGCTCAGGTACCAGGACGCACGGCGTAGGGCTCCCTGCTGTTCTGACTGAGAGATCCTCACAGAGCAAACACCCTGCCCCAGACACCCAGATAACCACTTTTCCAGCCAATGAGAAGGATGCTTGAGGTTTCCTAGGCTGCTGCTCCCCTGCCTCTCTACAGGAACTCCTCCCAGTGAGCTGAGGAGACAAACACCAGCATGAAGGTCCCACAGTGGGACAGAGAAGCAGAAAGATGGACACATCCACAAACACTGGTGGCAGACAGAGACCGCTGTCCCAGCCCAGGCTGCTCATGTCTCAGGACACGGGCCCACGAGGATGGAAGCCCACACCGCCACACCAGTTCTGCCCATCTCTGGCCAAGGGGGACACCCAGCAGTGTGAGTTACAGTTAGCCCTGCCACGAGAGCCAGAGCCGCAGGAAGCAGAGCTGCCTGTGCCTCCACAAGCCTTGTGGACCTCACAGGGCTGAAGCCACTGGTGCAAAAACAACAAAGGGGCCATCTCAGGCACCCCCAAAACAGGGTGCCGCCTCTCCAAGGAAACAGCGCTGTGAGCTGCAACCCTCCACACAAAAAGAGCAGCAGACACACTGCAGCAAGCCAGGGACCCAAACAGGCTGGGGTCAGGACCTGAACTTTCTCTGAAGGAAGGGACTGCCTCCTGAGAGATGGGAGTCCCTCGGGGGTCAGCTAGGATTTGCACCCTGGCAACCATATGAAGAATGGACTGCAGGGGCAAGTCTGGACCCAGGAGGACCACACTACTATGGCATGGACTGGGACACCAAAGGGGACAGATGGAAGAGACCTAGGGGAAGAGCCTACAGGCCTTGCCAAGATAGTGAGTGCAGGGTGAGAGAGAGAGAGAAAGAAGAGAAAAACCACCAGGCTGGGCCTAAGCCAGCATCTTCTATGGGAAGCAGGAGAGGCAGGCAGCTGGGAAAGGACCCAGAACTAAGGCAGGTCCACAGTACAAAAAGCCAGGGGCTCAGGGTAGAGGGCGAGGCACCAATACATGGAACAGGAGCTGGCCTTCAGCTGGGCTCACAGGGCTCCTGGTGAAAACCTGGGACTGGGGCATGCAGAGAGACCAAACCCAGTCCATCCATCCTACTGATACCCCAAGTAAGACAGGGCAAAACACTGGCACTGACCTTGACAAGAGATGAGCCACTAGTGATTTGGAAGAGCCACTCCAGAGGGCTACTGAGGCCAAAACCTGAGCAGACAGGCTGAAGAGGAATGAGCAGAAGTCCCGCCCCTCTGCTCCGAGTCCTGGTCTTCATCTGCCCTCCTCCATCACAGCTGCCATCTGGCATCTGTCCACATGACTACGTGACACACACATGGCTACATCACTAGCCACTTCCATGACAGCAAAGACCCCGTCTCACTGGCTCTTTTCTCTATCCCCACATGGTGCAGGGAGCACTCAGGAGAGATGGGCTGGAGGGAAGATAGCAGGGGCGAGCCATGTGCACACACACCCGCAGGGGCAGCTGCCTGAGGCCACATTGAGGGAGCTCACACACATGCAGGGCTTCAGCAGGGCCCATAAGCCAGACCACAGGAACTGTTGGGAGCACAGACAAAAACCAACCACATCTGGAACTGCTTCCATGCAGAGGGTGTCTGCATCTGGTGGGACACACGTGGAGGTAGCTGACGGTGGTGGTGGTGGTGGCAAAACATCTAAAATGCACCCCCCAAATCTGTAATTCAGAAGCATCCTAAGGAATTAATTTAAAAAATACTCAAAAGTTTAAATAGAAGATTTTCCAGTATAAAGGCAATTTTAGACAACAAACTTGTATTGGGTCCAAAATGAGCTCATGGCACTCAGGAAGCACTCCACAGCTCAACAATAAGGTCCTGACAGAAGCTACCAGCTACAGATCTTTAAAAAAGCTCAAAACACATGTTAAGCCTGGTGCTTTAACAACTGCTGCTGCAAAGAATACTTCTGGATGTTTCTGGACAAATACTTCCCCAAAGAGCCTCACTTAGTAAACGCAGAATTGCCCAAAAAACATCTTATAAAAGCATTATATTTAACATTAAAATCAAGAAATCACCTTTTTAATTCCATGAATAAAAGATATACAAATATGTACGGCCATACAAATACCATCTAAATCACAAGTTGAGAATAACCTCAATCAATGACTAACAAATCATGAGAAAACAAAGTGATATAAGGCAAGTTATTTCATTCAATTTTATGAAACATTTTCTGAGCACCCACTATGTGCTATACAGCTGTGGTCCCCAACCCCCCGGCCTGCTGGGTACCGGGCTGCACGGCAGGAAGTGAGGGCGGAGCAAGCAAGGCCCCATCTGCATTTACAGCCCCTCCCCAAGAGCTCCTCCTGCCACATCAGCAGCAGCATTACATTCTCACAGGGCACAAACCCTACTGGAAACTGCACATTCAAGGGATCTAGCCTGCACCGGCCTTATGAGAGTCTAATGCCCCCTTACCCTGAGAGAAAACAGTCTTCCATGAAACAGTCCCTAGTGCCAAAAAGGTTGGGGACTGCAGCTGTACAGGTCACAAGGCCCAATCCTCATGTGCTTAAAAGGGCAGGTAAGAGACATATGCTCAAAGTTAAAAAACAAAGTCATTAAGTTCTAGGATGTCCTTGAAAAATCCAGGAGGGGCCCCTGCCCTGAAGCATTAGCCTCCAGGTCCCCTTTGCCAGAGATTCCCAGGGCTGGTGAGGTGCCTCTTCCAGCCAGTGCTCCACGACAAGTGCAGAGTGAGGGACGAGCACCAGGAAGATGTGGTGGTGAGGCGGCAGCAGACAGGCAGACATCAGAGATGGCTGCCCCTTGGTCGCAGCAGCAGATTCATGGCTTTCCAACACCCCAAACCTTCACTACAGACAGGGTAAGACCCAGCTCCAGAACCAAAGAATGAAAGGTAAGAAGTGGAAGAAAAACCCCACGTCAGAACAGCAACAGTGTGGCCAGGGGGCTCATACCCACAGAATGTCTGGTCCTCTCCTACACCAGGGACGTCAAGCAAAGGCTTCTGGAACCCCGCCAATGACAGCATAACCAGACCTGGAAGAGCCAAGCCTAGAGTTGTGAAGCGACCTCAGCCTCAGAGGCACCTTGGAGCTGGAGAGGAAGCCAAAGCAGAGCCCAGCCACTGCCAGGGCTGACTTCAGCCTGCCGAGGACCAGCAAAGGGGGTGAGGCCAGTCGGCACAGGCAGTGGCCATGCCGCTTCCTTCCTGCGGTACTGCTTATTTTAGAGCCCTGATTTCCTGGTTTTCACTGTGCCTATTGTGTGACTATTTGGGGGCGGGTAGGGAGTGAGGACATGATCTGAGACTCATCAGAAGGGTTTCAGGGACCAAGTAACAGATCACCCTCTTGGCTGTACAAAGGAGACTAGATATTCCTGACTTCAGGAAGCAAGATGTCATAGTAGTAGTTTTGACATCTTTAAGACCTAGGCTCCAACTTCTAGAATAAGAAGTAAAGAATACAAAAATGTTTGATGACAAGGTTGGGCTAGACAAGGTTGGGCTAGGTGGCCCGTGCCTGTAATTCTAGCACCCAGGGAGGCTGAGGCAGGAGGATCGCTTGAGGCCAGGAGTTCAAAACCAGCCTATGCAAGAGTGAGACCCCATCTCTACTATAAATAGAAAAATTAGTCAGGTGTGGTGGTGGGCACTTCATAGTCTCAGCTACTCAAGAGGCTGAGGCAGGAAGAGCGCTTGAGCCCGAGAGTTTGAGGTTACTGTGAGCCAGGCTTGTATCACTGCACTCAGGGCAATAGAGTGAGACCTATCTCTCACATAAAAAGAAAAAAAAAAGCACAATGATGAATCACTCCTATTTATAGGAATAGAGGGTTTCTTTATTCTAACAATTTTTAAAGTATTGAAGCAAATGGTTAGATTTATGCTATAAGAGTGTCAATGATTCTACCTTGTTAGCTCTGCGTTTTGGTATAATCCCTAATTTTGTTTGTTACTTCAATATTTATAGAAAGATGTTTTGTTTGTCCTGTCATGATACTATTAGTAGCAGTTTCATCAGCTGATTTGTGAATTTAAGTACCAACATATAAAATGTATCTGTCTTTTAAATCCAGTAAGAGTAAACAATAGAGAAAGCACTTTTAAGGAGAGCTCTGAGTTCTAGACATAAAGGTAGCCTACAAGGTTGCAACCTTCTGAAGAAGACTTGACCCCCATGACAAAGCTTAAATTCCAAGGTATAACCACAAAAAAATAGGTAATATAAATTGCCACAAAAATGATTCTTTTCTTTTATGTTCATTTTTACCACCCCTGTCATCGACCAGCTGCAGTGTGGTAAAAAGGACAGTGGAGCTGTCAGCAAGCCACCAGGTAAACAAAAGCACCGCAGGTTTTCTCCCTGGCCTCAACAGAAACCCCAGCTGGTGAAGGCTGCCCTCTGGCATCAGGGTGAGAGTGGGATATGCTGCTGGCAGGGAGCTCGGTGGGGCCAGGTTGCCAACAGTCCTGCCAGGCCAGGGCCACTCCAGGCTGCGCCTCCACACACATGCTGCTCCTTACCACCCTCCCCCAGGAGAGGAGACAAGATCTCTAGGATCTTTTACATTGCTCCAAATAAATAAAACGATGTTCTCTTATTAAAATAAAATACTGATTTTTAAATTAAAAATAAATTAACTTTGCAAAGGATTAAAGAAGCAGAAATCCAAATCAGTTTAGCAGGAAGATGAGCAGATGGACTTCTGAGGTCCACTGGCCTGCACCCAAATTCCCAGCTAGTCCCAGTGATGGTTCAACTCCATCCGGGTCTTCTAGCTCCTTCTTCCTCAGGAAAACCCACCACTTGCTGCTGGACTGTGGCCCGCAGCACAATCGAGAGCCCTACTCCACAGGAGGCCAGAGCACACAGAAAACTGCCCAATGGCACTATGGGGGCTGGCGACTAGGCTTCTGGCCTGGGTGCCACCAGGCTGCTGGGAGACACAGCCGCCCAGTGAAGCTGTGAACAGTGCCCACATTCCTCCCTCTGAGCTACAGACAGCCCTTGCTGGCTGGCAGAAAGCAAGGTCTCACAGCAGAAACTGGGAGCTCTTGCACCACCCTTCTGTGTTAGGACAGCTCGGGCACCACCAACCGTCATCTACCAGATGTTCCCAATCATTGTACTGTTGCAGCCCTTCAGATGCCGACCTTTCCTAACATAAAAATCACCAGAGCCAAGTCTTTTGTCTTTTCATCATAAGAACTTAGTAAAAATGAAAATAATTATGTAACTAAAGCTAAACGTCAACTAGTATCAAAGCAGGGATTTCAAAACTGGAGCAGTGGAAGAAATTGGATTGATTTAGGGTTGATTTAAAATAATACCAGGGGCAAAAATGAGTGGACATCTGAATAAGGGGGAAATTGGCAAGGACAGTCAAATAGGAAAAACATGTGACTTAAAGGTACATTAGAGCACGTGCTCCGTGAGCAAAGACACTGAGTTAATTTCATTCACTGCTATACTTTTGGCATCCAAAGTGCTTGACACACAGTAGGTGCTCAAAAAATACTTGTCCAATCATTGCATGAATAAATGAACTTAAAGGTCCAGCTGAACCTAGGGGGGATGAAGAGCTACGTGAATGTAGCCAGCACAAGATGATGCCAGCACCTCACGCGTAAGGAAAGTTGTAATCACAGAACCTACATCGTTTTTCTAATAAAGCCAGTGCCAGTAATTAGGGGTCAGATGATCAACTTTTCAATGAAAATCACCACAAACCCTGCATTTTACTGTAAATAAATGAGGTGGCCAAGGCAGCCACCTCTTCTTCTTAAGGAGAAAATGTAAAGGTGTAAGTACACAGAAGCAAAAACAATGATGTTTTAAAAATAAAAGTCAAGTGAGAACACCACAGTGACAGAGAGTAGAACAGGGGCCACCCAGCGTCAGGTTGGGGTGCTGACCTGACAGGCACAAGGAAGCCTTGAGCTGACCTTAGGATGGCCGTGTGGGTGCACACAGCATGAAGGTCATCAGGCTGCAAGCTCAGACCCCAGGAGTACACTTGCTCCCACTCATGGGAGATGAGTGTCGCATTTTTAGGAATTTTGTAAACCAGCTGACAGCTTACTAGTGTCTTGCAATAGGCCACTGCAGGAATATTTATACCACAGAAATTGGCAAACACTACAAATCAGCTTTTTCCGCCCCCTCCCAGGTATAAAACCAGGTGGTAAACATTTATACCATTGTATCTATCTTCCAATATGTAAACTATACCTCCAAGAAACAAACAGCTGAGGGGTGAGAAAGGACTCATTTTGAAAAAGAAGAAGGTATTAAATAGCAAATTTATTTTGCAGTGTGTTAAAAGTAGGATTTTCCTCAGAATGCAAGAATGTTTAACATCAGGAAATCTATTAATAACAATTTGCTATATTGATAGATGGGAGGGAGAAACCATCTGATCATCTCAAAAGATGCAGAAAAAGCATGCATAAAATCCCACTGCTATTCATGAGGATTATTTTAAAAAGACTGTCAACCAAGGAAGAGAAGGTAACATGCTAAACTAGATGAAAGCATGTGTGAACACTGCAGTAACACCACACATGATGAAACACTAGACGTGTTCTCGTCAAAGTAAGAACAAGAGAAGTCTGACAGTCATGGCTACTACCAAACACTACATTCAGCCCGGTGCCAAAAGGTCTAGGAAATTAATGAAGGGAAAAGTACAAAGATTAGAAAGGAAGAGGCATGTTTGCAGGAGGATCCTCTATCTAGAAAACATGAGACCTCCAGGACAAGCCGTGGACATGATCAGCAGACAAAATCAATAGATTCCTGCACAGCAGTAGCACGTAGTTAGAAAGGTAACTGAAGAAGGTGCTCAGCATGTGACAAAGGTTGGCTTTTCTGATCAGTGGCCAGTGAGCAGAAATCACTCTATGGAACAGCTGGCCTAAGGCAAAGATAAATTTCATATAGATCAACACACTAAACATGAAAGACAAAATATGAGGATTGAGGTAGGAAAAGTGTTTTTAGACGGGACTAAAAACTCAACAGGCACAAAGAAAAAAACTGACAAATTTCTATGTAGAAACTGAAAACTTCTTTTTTGGGGAAAAATACCAACCAAATCCACAGATAAACTAGATAAATACTGTGCTATGAGAAGGCGAGGCAGGGGCTCCTCCTACCTCACAGGTCTCTTGCCACCTTCTGTCGTTTTTCAACTTCTTATTCAACATCTTATCGTTTTGAAATTTTAGACTTAGAAAAACAGTACAGAAAGTTCCCATACATTCTTCCTCCCCTTCTCCTAAAATCAGGGATGTTGTTTAGACATGAGTATTAGAAGAAGCTGAAAGAAGGGCCCATCAAAACTGGGAAATAAACACCAGTATTAAAAAAACCTTGTGTGAATTCCAGCAGTTTTTCCACAAACATCTCTGCCCTGCTCCAGGATCCCACCCAGAACCCCAGGCCACATCCAGGCATCTGCCTCCTTCGTCTTCTCCACTCAGACTGAGCCTCAGTCTTCCTCTTGTTTTTTCATGACCTGGATGCTTTTGAAGAGCAATGAGCACTTTTTCTTTTTTTGGAGACACGGTCTCATTATGTCACCCTGGGTAGAGTGCCGTGGCATCCCAGCTCACAGCAACCTCCAATTCTTGTGCTCAAGTGATTCTCTTGTCTCAGCCTCCAGAGTAGCTGGAACTACAGGCGCCCAAAACAATGCCCGGCTATTTTCTGTTGTTGTTATAGTTGTCATTGTTGGTTAGCTGGTCTGGGCCAGGTTTGAACCCACCAGCCCCCGTGCATGTGGCTGACA
Source organism: Loris lydekkerianus (assembly GCA_963574355.1). Classification (NCBI taxonomy): domain Eukaryota; kingdom Metazoa; phylum Chordata; class Mammalia; order Primates; family Lorisidae; genus Loris; species Loris lydekkerianus. The sequence continues at coordinate 13,159 of CAUYPK010003171.1, forward strand.
CCGCAACCACTGTGCTATGGGCACCAATCAGCAATGAGCACTTTTTAGGTGCTTCTCTCCTGGTATGCGCTGTGTGTCCTCTGACCAGATGGGGATTATGTGTTTGAGGCAGGAGCCCTGAGGGAGTGCCCGGGGCACACCACGAGTCCAGACGGCAACTTCACCCACCGCAGGTGATGTTAACCTGGATCACCTGGTGGTGGTGTGCGCTGGTTTTCTCCACTCTTAAGTTACCATTTTTCCCTTTTTAATAAATAACCTGGGGAAGAGATACTTTGAAACTAGGCAAGTATCCTGTTTCTCTTCAAACCTTCTCCCACTGATCTTAGCAGCCATTTGTGAAGCTCACCTGAAGTAACTATTCTATTTCCACAGTGTTTACCTGAAGTTGTTTCTGAGGGGAAGTGCTGATTCCACTGTGTCACACACCCACACTGCCACTTCTCCTCTCCCTGCTGACCCTGCTGGGGCCACTGGCCTCCCTCAGGTTTGCCCCTGTGCCCTGGCAACGTGCCCCACTCTTTCTGAGCACAGCCCTACTTCCCAGCACCACCAGGGACTGCAGCCTCACCTTCTCCAAGGAGCCTGCTGGTTTTTCTTGCAAATGACATTCAAGTGTGCTCAGTCGCTGTAGGGCACTGCCTCCAGCTGTCCTAACGATGGAACGAGGAGACACGCCCAGCACACACTGCCCCACGCACAGGACACGCACACCTACTTTACACCTGTGCCCGTCTTCACATACATATGTTGAAGACCACGGGGTCCCGCTGGTACCAGATTCCAACCCTACACCAGGGCTCCCAACTGCCCTCCTTGCCTCACCTGTATTTTCTCTGGACAGAGCATTCCAGCTATCACTGTCCACCATGAACCTGCCTACCTGTTCCACTCCGTGCACACACAAGGCATTTCCCACTGCAAACCCTAACTCTGCAAGCACAGGATTGGGTAGTCCTTTCTGTGTTCAGCCTTGAAGAATCCAGTCAATGTAGTTTCCCACACGAGGTTAACACTCTCCTTCCCCCCTTGGCTGTGGTCCTGCTGTTTGTACTATAGTGAAAGGTACATGTTTCAGCTTGTGTTCACTCTGGGTACTGAGCATTCTAGTTGATGTTAACTTTCTATTTGTTTTGGAGAGTGAGGAATACTGCTGATTCCAAGGTCTGGGCTGCACTAACGGGCACATCCAAGGCAGTGCGGCCTCCATCCCTGCAGCCCCTTATCCACTTTCCTACCTCCTCTCGCCCCCTCATGGTGCCCAATCTATGTGGATCACCCCTCCTGTGTCTCCTCTGCACAAGCACACAGAATTTGGGTGTTTTCCCATATCCCCTTCTCACATGACGGGCAGCATACTAGATGTCCCTGGGCATCTGCCTTGTTCCCACCCAGGGTATCCTGGAAACCACCTCTACCCAACTTGCAAAGATTGTCGTTGGCGCCACCGAGGACTCTGGAATGTGGATGCATCAGAGTTTGTTCAGCCCTCTCTGCATATGAATATTTAGCTTATTCCACATGTGTTTTCAAATTGCTGTAGTTGTATCTTTAAGGTAGTCCTAAAAATAGGGCTGCTGGCTAAAAGGGGAAGTGTGTATGTGACTCTAGGTTGAATGTGGCTTTTAATATGCCCAATAGTACTTCATTGATTTCCTCTTCTGATGAGTCGGGGAAAATCAAACATCGGGAAAGAGTTCGTCTGCCAAGGACCTGACAGGGTGAGCCACACACAGGACAGTCACCTTAAGAAAGCCTCACAGCTTCTGCTCAACATTATAACCAAAATATTCCATCTTGGGAACAGGTTCACACAACTCAGACTCTGCAGAGACGGACTTCAAGAGTAAGCCACCTGGAACTAAATGGTCCCTACTAGCACTATCAATATCAAACAAATGTTTTTGCCTTAAACCCCATTTCAAAGCTCCTATGAACCCCTGGGAATCTACCTAAGAAAAATAAAAATGTATGTCTACCCAAAGCTGTGTTTGCTCATGTTCAGAGGAGCATTACTCATAATAGTCAAGAGGTGGGAACAACTCAGAGTCCGTCCCTGGCGAGGAAAGGAAAAACCGCTCGCCCACACCCTGCAGCACCAGCCACCCAGAGGAGCAAACTCCTACAACGCTTGACAGCAGCGAACCCGAAAACACATTAGCTGAAGCGAAGGCTGCACAGGGCACTGACATGAGATGTCTAGAAAAGGAAACTTCATGGAAGGTAGATTACCGAAGTGGCTGCCTAGGGCTGGGGCTGAGAACCAGCTGGCAATGAGCAGAAGCACATCATGGAGTGGACGTGCTCTGAAACTGGGCTGTGGTGACTGCTGCACAACCCAACATTCAAGAAAACCAGAGGTCCGCTCACAGAGGGTGAATTTCACAGCAGCTGTTTAAAGCTAAGAAAACAAAACCTCTAACTTCGAAAACCTTTCCTTTTACTTTCTGCCCATATCTGCCCAAAGCACCCAAAAAAGATGAACACTCAAACCATAAACTGATCATACTTGCAATGGGCATCATTTCCTTCAACCATCAATAATCCTGGAAAGTACCCGGATCCACTATTTGATGCAACGCAGAGGCGCACCGGCAGGTCCACGTGGCACTGCCCTGTCCTGCTTCATCCACAAAGGGTGCTGTCTGATGAATCCCAGCATGTCTTTTCCAGTCCACAGCATAGCTCAAAATCATTGTCAAAGAAAAGAAAAAAAACCTTCCTTTTCTAAAGCAACAACTTAAGTCCATCAGACACTTCTCCACGCCTGTGCCCCGCCACGTTGCGAATAGCTGCCTCGGCAGGGAGAACCCAAGGTGGGCTGAGCAGGAGCTAGAGTGTGGGCACCAGGTGAGAGCACATGTTCAGTAACACCCTGCAGATCTGTGCAATGCCAGCTTTTCTTTGTAAATATAATCACTTCCCTCACACAGCTTCATTAGAGGAATAAAGTTAAACAATAGAAGGCTTCACTAGGAAATGATCAAATATGTCACTCATTCACCGGCATGTGGGTGAAAATCATCTACTCCGTGACACCAAAAACACAGAGGGAAGAAATCCTAGAGTGGAGTCAGGTGCCAGCTTTAACCTGCTCTGCTCACGTGACCCTAAGTATACAAGGAATGGCGCTTCAGCCGGCTCCAGACAGGGTTTTCTTCTGATCACTTACTTCCAAACACCAGCTGAAACATTTTATGCAACTGAGTCCATCCCCACAGGGTCTCAGTTATGGCAAAAAGTATGTTGAATCCTGAGATTCCAAATTGTTGTAGCTCTGAAATCCTATGATTCGTTCCTAGGGATTCCATGTTTTTTGAATTAAGATTTTTCAGTCTCAGCTTTGCAAACCAGTTTCTACATGTGTATATTCAAAAAATAATTCTTCACTATTTACTGCTTTTGTCACTACTTTAAACTGTTAAAAACAAAAATTTATTGCATGAGGGTCTTTAAAAGTTTAGATAGCCTTTCAATAAAAATAAAGTTCCTGGCTGGGTGAGGTGGCTCACGCCTGTAATCCCGGCACTTAGGAGGCTGAGGCGGGTGGATTGCCTGAGCTCACGAGTTTGAGACCAGCCTGAGCAAAAGCGAGACCCTGTCTCTAAAAAATAGCCAAGCATTGTTGGGCACCTGTAATCCCAGCTACTTGAGAGGCTGAGGCAAGAGGATCGCTTGAACCCAAGAGTTTGAGGTTGCTGTGAGCTATGACTCCACGGCACTCTACTAAGGGCAACAAAGTGAGACTCTGTCTTAAAAAATAAATAAATAAAAATAAAGATCCAGTATATTAAGATAATCCTCACAAGTGTTCCACAAAAGTAAATAGTAAAACCTATTGCAAAATGATGTTCACCTCAAGAATAATAATTATTTCACTATTATTTGGGGTTGATATCTATTCTGTAAAAGAATCAAATTCAAAATGGTCAGGAGTAATAATTAATAAACATGTATTTGATGTGAGTCATTTCATTCACATCTAGGATAGAGTGGATGTAAACAATTGGATCATTGCTCTTTGAACTGTGGTTCAAGCACATCAAGTCTCTAGAAGTTACCCCCTTTATTTAGATGAACACCAGGCTGCTATGCTCACGCTCAGGCCCAGGCCAAGGGAAATGAGTAGACTAACACAAGTGCTTCCCATCATTCTTCATACAGTGGTCAGGAGTCATACTGCAGCCACGCAGCATCTTTTAAAACCCTGTTCTCTACGTGGGGCTAGCTTCTGGGATGAGGTACCCTTTCCTAAGTCAGAAACCAAAATCCCATTTCCTGACCTCACATAGCCAGGGTACACATGAGATAGACAGACCACCCATAACACACCACACCTCACCTCAAAAGAGAAATTTGAGAAACCAGGTGTGCAGCAGAACCTATTCCTGAAAGGGAGGATGATGAGACAGGACAGCCCTGGGCTGTAGGAGGCAGCTGCCAGGCACAGCACACCCAGGACCCATGCTCTGTGCACGTGGCACCGCAGGGTAACCAGATACTGTGCCTGACCCCAGAGCCTAGAAAGATTGTAAGAAGTACCTTACATCCTTAAATACATTCCTTTCAGTAGGTGGGTTAGAGAATTTGTGTCCTACTGTTACTCAAGAAAAAAGAAAGAAATTGGCCTTCAGTAAAGGCACAGGAATATAATGTAACTTGCAAACTTATTCTCTAGCCTGACTGGTATGTTTGTTACAACTTCTATTTCTAACTTTATAATTGTAGAATTGGGGTGTGTGTGAATTAAATATTAACTAGTGCTGAATTGTCTTGAGCTACTTATGATAAACTCTAGACTTAAAGAACTGAAAAACAATCCCTGCTCAATTTAATTCAAAACAACTAACTGTGTAGTCCCCTAAGACTAAGAAAATGGAGAAAGGACTACCTCTAAGATCCTGATATTTCATGTTTTTGTGCAGAATCATAAACCATTACTCCACCTCCCAAGAAACTGCCTCCTAAGGCCGCTCAACTCCCAAGACCCACCTCCCTGACCCCCAACTCCTCACCTCATTCAACAAAGTTAGTCTCAGAGAAGGGACAGGACAGTGCAAAGTGCCAGCCTGGCATGAGTCTCAGCAGCCACATGATATAAGGTGGCGTCACCTGCTGTTAGGACTACACACAGGTCCTCAATGAGTATCTGTTGGATGTCTGATTGAATGATGCTTGAAACACTTGGTGATCCGAGCAGGCCACTGTTGTGGGAGCATTGTCATCCTTCACACCTGGCCTGGCTCCCTTGAGCACCTCCTGCTTACAGTAGTCTTCTAGAAGTGGAATGAACTTTAGAAACCACCAACTGGACCGCTCTCATTTCACATTCAAGGAACCTGCAGCAGAGACAGGAAATGGATAGACCATCTGGTTCACAGGCAGGGCTGGGATTACATCCTCAATTTCCCAAATTCTGAGACATCTTCCTGTTTGCTTCTCCACCAAACAGCTTATAAGCCACATGTTCTCCAATTTTTAATTCCTTTAAGCTTCCACATTTAAATAAAATATATGTTCATTTTATTTGGCTGCTCCTGAAATCTCCCAGAATTATACAAAGTATTCTAATTTTTCTTAAGATATAGTTATAACTGTAAATTCTCCAACTATAACAGATACTGTCATTACTTCAGAGGATGCATTTCAACTACACCTTATAAAAGGGGTTAAAATGATGTTGGCAGGAGAGAGTTTTTTTTTAGGATGATTCCTTGTTTTCTGCAGATTAATTTACTTTGTTGCACTTTCTGGTTTTATAACAATTTTAAATGTTTTGTAAATGTTTCTAGTCTACAAAGAAAAGCGTGGAAGTCTGGAGATAACACAGACATATGGGGTATAAATCTACAACTGATTCACCAAGTACGATAGGACACGGGGGCAGCATCAAGAGGCAGAGAAAGCATACGTCTTCAGAGGCAGACTCACTCAAACTCTGTTCAGGTTCTGCCACTTACTACCTACAGGAAAAGTAAAGAAAGTTACTCACTCATCCAGCAAACACATATGAGTGCCCAGTACTTGCAGGCATTGTTCTGGGACCCTGGGACGGACACTAAGCAACAGTACTTCCTCCTGGGGCTTCCACCCCAGCAGGGCAGACTGTGTGGGAGGGCATGGTGGGTACAGATGGCAGGGACGAGCAGAATGGCAAGCAGGGTATGTGGTGGGTGAGGAGCACAGTGACGGCTGCTGTACACACCCCTGAGAGGGGTGGAGCTGGGACCCAGGTGGCAGAAGGGGGAGCAATGGAGGCATCGGCAGCAATGTGAGCAGTGTGACACTTGAAGGCGTGGATCTAGCTGGTCAAGGACTGATGGAGACCAAGAGCAGAAGAAAAGAGCTCTGCTAGGAGGTGCTCAAGGGAGCCAGGCCAGATGTGAAGGATGACAACACTCCCACAACAGTGACTTGCTCGGATCATGAGGATGATGCCACACTATTCTCCATGTCTGAAGCACGGTAAGAGTTTAGTAAATGTTCACTATTATCCAGCCATCCTAGGAAATCATCAAGCCTCTTAGTAGTGATTTCCTAATCTGAAAGATAGGAGTAATGAGAACTGCTAGGAAAGACTGTTGTCGGGATTAACTGACCACAGCATTATACACAGGCAATCCCAACTTACAATGTTTCACTTACGATTTTTCCACTTTAAGATGGAGTGAAAATGATACACATTTGGTAGAAACTTTAATTTGAATTTTGATGGTCAGTGTATTAAATGCATTTTTGACTTACAGAATGTTCAAATTACAAACCCCACTTTAAGTCAAGGGGCACCCATACATATGAATATTCTGCACAACACGTACGAGGTGGTTAAGAGACACAGAGTCAAACAGAACCCAATACAAAATTATGTCTGTAACTGAAGCCTCCACCTCAGATCCTTCTAGTACTCAGCACCATCAGAGTTCCAGAGCCCTTCTGACCTCTATTATCCACCAAGAAAGAGTTATCACACCTTCTCTTTTCTCCAGCACCCCACCTCTGCCCCGTATTGTAGCAAAAGCCCCCAACCTGGGCCTCACACCCTCAGTCCTGCACTCCTTCGTCCTCTGGTTGGAAACACTTTGAGAGTTACACAACCAGGGCCTGTATGTCCCTCCAAGCTCACCTTCCAACCTCTGAGTGGACAAAGGCTGCCAATCCTCAGAACGCTACTGAGAGGGAGCTCTAGCAGGCTGTTCTTTCTGCCCAGGGCATGTCCCCATCCAGATCTGATGAGCTCATTCTCTGCCCAGTGTGGCGGAGCCTGTTCAGAAAGGCCTGCCCAGAATACCACACCTGCAGGGGGAGCTACACTCTGATGCCACCTATCTCAAGCCTCATCTCCTCAATCCCATCACTATTACAGATGTTCTCAACATACAATGTGGCTACAGCCCAATAAACCCAGGATAAGCTGAAAATATGATAAGTCAAAAGTACATTTAACACCCTAACCCGCCAAACATCAAAGCTCAGCCTCATCTACCTTAAAGGTGCCCAAAACACTTAACAGCAGCCTACCGTTGGCCAAAATCATCTAACACAAAGCCTATTTTATAATGAAGTGCTGAATATCTCATGTAATTTACTAAACACCACACTGAAACTGAAAAACAGAATGAATGCATGGTGTCAAGCTAAAACCAAAGAATTCTAAATTGAACTAAATGAAGACAAGCTGTAATCCTGGGGAATGGTGCCCTTGTGGCTGTTTGGTCTACCCGGCTGCAATGTCAGCCCAGAGGGGCAGAGACCCTCTCCTTCTCCACAGCATCATTCCTCAGGAACGCCTGCCCTGAGGAAGAGCACAGCGGCAGCGCTCCCAGTGCTGAGAAACAGCTCTCCCTTGCACAGCTGAGGAAGCATGTGGAAGAAGTTGAGACAGGCTTCCTCACACTTCATCCCACTGGCTGAACTGCTAAGAAGGTAAGCATTTCAAAACTCCAAACCTAAAAAAATCAAATAACCACAAACAACACAGAAATCAAAACTCATGCAGGTAAGATATTTTACCAATAGAGAACTTTGTTTAACCAAATGCAACTGCCCCAAAAGAGCAGAAACATGTCACACACAAGCCCAAAGCAGCAACCCATGCCCTCCTGGGGGATGCAGGACAGGGATGGTCTTCAATGTAAAACTGGTATTTTTCTCTGGATCTTTAAGACTAATCAAGAATGAATCAGGATCCATGCCTTCTAGTTCTCTGAGTAGGACTGAATTTGGTGAATAAATATGCCAACCTACAGTCGAGTTAATAATACTTTTAGAGAAAAGTTAATTTTTTAACAAAGAAAGATTCCGTTTCCACATACATCTTTCTGCACGGATGTTCTACAGTGTTACATGTCCAGCACCAAAAGCTGGTGAGCAGCTGGACCCTAAGTCCTGGGGCATGGTTCCCAGTGCTTCTGAAGAGAAAGTCATATTTCATTTTCTATCTGCCTTTCAAAAGGGTGGTATGTCTTTAAAAACATCTTTGAGTGAGTTAAGGCTCCATGTGCAGAAGCCCTGCCATGGTGCCCCCTGCTCTACTCCCGCCTGCTCAAGGACTTGGCACCTACAGTGAGAGCCTTTCCTGACGGATTCTAGCTCTTCTCTATGGAATCATCCCTCAGCTTATGCTCATGCCATCATCATGTTCACCTAAAAGTACAAATACAAACCTCCCTGAGCTCATCCCCCTTCAGTCACCAGCCCATGGCTCTGCTGGACTTTTAAGAAAACTCCTCTGGGGTGGTGCCTGTGGCTCAGTGAGTAGGGCACCAGCCCCATACACCGTATACCGAGGGTGGTGGGTTCAAACCTGGCCTCGGCCAAACTGCAACAAAAAAATAGCTGGGCATTGTTGTGGGCACCTGTAGTCCCAGCTACTTGGAAGGCTGAGGCAAGACAATCACTTGAGACCAGGAGTTGGAGGTTGCTGTGAGCCGTGTGATGCCCACGGCACTCTACCAAGGGAGAGAGAGAGAGAGAGGGAGGGAGGGAGGGAGGGAGGGAGGGAGGGAGGAAGGAAGGAAGGAAGGAAGGAAGGAAGGAAGGAAGGAAGGAAGGAAGGAAGGAAGGTCGGTCCTGTGAAGAGTCATCCACATTTCAGGTTCCCTCCGCCCCATGTCCTCTTCCCACCACTCCAAAAAATGGATCAAGGTCACTGATCTTATCAAACCCAACAGGAGACAACTCCTGTCTTCATTCCAGGCCACTAAGCCCTCCTGGATTCTTCCTCCTCAGCAGACTTTTCCATGGCATGGCTAGACCCTCCCTCTCTCCTCACGTAGCCCCCTTACCCAAAGCCCCCAGGTCAGTCCTCGGTTGCTCTTCTGTGTCCATGCCATTGCCCACCCGCTGGTCTCAAAGGCCAGCTGGATGCAAATGACTCTCAGAGTCATACACAGGGTGAACACACAGTTCCTGTGCAATTTAAAGTTACAACTATTTCAAATTGCACACGAATTTTACCTCTTCTTGGACCTTGAATTCCCATCCACATCCAAACTTCTCCACTCAGATGACTAACCATAAAAGTAATCAGCACAGTAACCCCTCTTAAACTCTGCTGGTCAGGTACTATTTTCAGGCACTTCACTTTAGCCCAGTTTACCCTCATCTCAACAACCCCGTGACACAAGTTGCTGTACTTCTTTCTAATTTACAGAGAAAACCAAAGCACAGAAAGATTAAGTAGCTTGCTCAAGGTCATCCAGAGAGGGGTGACAAGGACGACCCTCACCCTCCAGGTCCTCACCATTTTCCACACAGCCTCAAGCGCCAAACATTCAAATCTCAACTCTTAATTTCTGCCCCACACTTCTCTTCCTGTCTCACATACGGCACCAACATGGCCTAAAGGCCAAGTCAAAAGCTGATTTGAAAGAATCAGGTTCTAAATGTGAAGAAATGTTTAAATTATTTGTCTTATTTCACTTATATTTTCCTTTGTTATGAAAGCACAAGAATGAGAAAGCACTGTGTCACAGACTAATTGGCAACATTTTCCATTTGTTAGTAGTCTACTAAGTAATGCAACTTAGAACAGATAGCATTTTACAGGTACTGACACACAGTCAGCTGAATCTGATATCACCACCTGGAGCCTGGTCTGAGGCATTGGCAGGGTTACCTGGCTTCCCCAGAGCCTCCCACTCAATCTGCTGACGCCACTCCTGCCTGCAGCCACTCTGCAGCACTGCAGAGAGGAGCTGAGGGTGCGTGCTACATGCCGCTCACGGTGTGACCTTGGGCAAATCACTTAACCACTCTGTGACTATGTGTCTCCACCTGCACAGTGGGAATAATAATAATAACGGTAAAGCCTACCTTTTGGACTATAATGAGAATTCGAAGAATTAATACATGCAAAGTGCTTAGAACAGCCTGGCACGATACGAGTTCCTAAGAATCCAACAGCCAGAGTGATTCTTTTAAAAGATAAATCTGATTATTTTATTCCCTTGTTCAAAACTCTCTAAAGTCAACTAGAAGGAAAGAAGGGAGGGAGTTAGTCAGGAAGGGAGGAAGTTAGTTAGGAAAGAAGGAAGTTAGGAAGGGAAGAAGCTAGTTAGGAAGGAAGGAAGCTAGTTAGGAAGGGAGAAAGCTAGTTAGTTAGGAAAGGAGGAAGTTAGGAAGGGAGGAAGCTAGGTAGGAAGGAAGGAAGGGAGTTAGGAAAGGAGGAAGCTAGTTAGGAAAGGAGGAAGCTAGTTAGTTAGGAAGGAAGGAAGCTAGTTAGTTAGAAAGGGAGAAAACTAGTTCGGAAAGAAGGAAAAGAAGTTAGTTAGGAAAGAAGTTAGTTAGGAAGGGAGGAAGCTAGGTAGGAAGGGAGGAAGCTAGTTAGGAAGGGAGGAAGCTAGTCAGGAAGGGAGGTGGGAAGGACAGACCCGCTAACCTCTCAAGGTTACCCATCACACTTGAATTAAAGTCCCCACCACAGCCTGTGTGCTCCTAAGCAATGCACCCCTCTCTCTCTCCAGCCACACATCCTGCCTGCCACTCTTACATCCACTCTGCCATAATGGCCTCCCTACTGTGACTAGCAAGCCTGAGGCCTAAAGCTTTTACTACTGAGTCCTCGGCCTCCCCTTCTCCTCAGCTTCACCTGCTCTTCACAGCACTTAGGACACCAGGTACTTGTTTACCGGTCTCCTCACTCCCTATGACATGGAACCCACCAGGGCAGGAGCTGGCCTGCATCTCCAGCACCTAGAAAAGCACCTGGCTCCAGGATGCTCATGGTCAATACCTGCAGGATGAAAGTGTGAATGAACATATTGCAAGGGTACAAGTCAAATCTATTAAGTATTGAACACAAATGTCTTAATACTGTGATTAAGTAAATAAGGTGAAAGCTATGTTAATCAATAGGATGTAAGCGCTCCAATTTGTACAAATAATCAAAACACTGAATCCCACAAAGGCATAAATGTATTCATGATCTATGTATATATGACTTAAAAAAAAAGAAAGAAACAAACAAAACCAGGTTCAGAAATCATCGATCCAAAAGCAAGCAGAGGTTCCTTTTCACTGTAATTCCAGTAAAAATACAAGGCATCTCTGAGCTACTGTTAGCTCCCTTCCTGCTCCATCTTAATTTAAAATCCATCATAAAGATGGTAAACTTAAAGCCAAAGTCATTTTCCTTTGTATACTCCTAGAACATCTTGTAAGGTGGAGAAGAGGAGCAAGCAGTACTGATAACCTGCAGAACTGTGAGAATAATTTGGTCTAATAGTCCCAGCCCAACAGCTGTCAAGCCACAAAGCAGAACTGCAAATGGAACCAGCGTGAAGACCCCTGCTGGCTGCTGCACTTTCCCTGACCACACTCCAAATAAAAAGTTGTAACACTGGGAAGAAAAGTCCCTCGAGGAGTACAGAAGAAATCTTAATGATTTCAATGTATAGTTTAAAATTTTCCTAGTTGCTTTCCCTACCTAACATATTATGAACATAATAATGGGTTTTTAAACACACCACCATTTCCATCACACCAAATTATAGATTTGAAAATTCCTATTTTAGAAAGTTGACACAGGGGCAGCACCTGTGGCTCAGTGAGTAGGGCGCCAGCCCCATATGCCGAGGGTGGCGGGTTCAAACCCAGCCCAGGCCAAATTGCAACAACAACAAAAAAAAATAGCCGGGTGTTGTGGCGGGCACCTGTAGTCCCAGCTACTCTGGGGGCTGAGGCAAGAGAATCGCTTAAGCCCAGGAGCTGGAGGTTGCTGTGAGCTGTGTGATGCCACGACACTCTACCAAAGGGCCATAAAGTGAAACTCTGTCTCTATTAAAAAAAAAAAAAAAAAAGAAAGAAAGTTGACACAGAAAAACCATCAAATTTTCTAATAAAACTAAAACTCTTGGACCTGTTTAGTTTCATTGCCAAGCTTGATAATTTTTCTTAATTTTTTTCTTGGCTGGTAAATGTATAACCTTACCTATTACTCTCCAAAGAATACTTTCTAACTACCTCCTACCTGTTTAAATTACATTCTTTGGTCCTGTGCACTTACAGAGCTAATCACAGCATTCAAGAGAATAAAACACATTTCTTAAATAAAACTTACAGTTAATGAATTCTGATAGTTAATTAAAACAACTAGTCGGTTTGCCTGCACTCATGTATAAGAATATCCACTGAAGCACACAATAATTTAAAATTATTTTAAATCTCATATACAACTGTGTGCACTTCTTGACTACTACCAACCAATACACAACAGGGTGCAGCGACATGGGATGTTGAGGGGCTGCGTGGAGTGGAATGTACTAGCTGCATGCTTTCATTTCAAATCTATAAATAGAAGTTTTATAATTTCATAACTAAAATTATAAATTTTATGTTTAAAAATTCAGTACTATAGAAGTGCTTAGTAAACTGCCAGTTGCATTTTTTAACTCTGCCTATCTTGCTCAGCACTTTATCTTCCAGGGCCTGAACAGGGACAGCCCAGCATGTAGTTGGCCACAGAGAAGCATATGTCATCTGGAGTAAGTTTGTTTTATGAATTCACTGGACAAATAGAAGTTAAAATTTTTCTTATTCCAAAAATCTATTCAGGTCCAAATGCTTTACAACGCATGAATTCATAAAGAAGTTAGCCTAGGAGGGAAGCTGTTGTTTGTGGAGGACGTAACCACTTCGTAGTCAGTCAGAAGGACTGCAGAGGGCACACGCCAGAGGCACGTGGCATCACTTCTCAGGGGACAGGTTCCCCTTCCACCACCTTCCCCCCACAGAAAGGCCTCCTCCTTAACCTTCCAACTACAGTTTCCAATTCGATGCAGCTTGAGCTGACTGCACCCTGTCCCACGAACCAAACCCTCAGATAACGCCACGCAGAGCTCAGAAAATGCATTCGGCAGGCAGGACCAAGGCAGCCTGCTCAGGGTCTCATCAAATATTTACCAAGTCCCTGTGGTTGGTGTCCCTGCCTGGAGGATCCTGCCGGCTGGAGGAACCACCCACTGGCACTGAAGGGCCGTTTATTCTCTCACCTAAGAAGGAATTGTATTAGTCTTCTCCACCTTCCTTTTCCCTCTGGGAAGCCTTCAGCAAGCAAAAACTGTAAAAGTAGTTTCAGCCCTAGAGAAAAGCTGGTAATCAAAAAAACAATTAGCTTTTCTATCTTCCTGGAGCTGCTCTTAAGAAAACCCAGTGTTTTAGAAAATGCACCTCTGTGTGGCACCTTTTAAAGGTCTAAAGCATGGGGGTAAATTTAAGAGGGCCCAAAGAATATTAAAACACATTTTATCAGCAGTAAGAACCACGGTTTGATCATCTTAATTATGGCACTAAGAGTAAAGAAGCAAGTTTGATATCAAGCCACTCTTCGTTTTATTTTGAAAATGGAATCCAATAACGGTTTGCCCAAGAAAGAAACATCATAACAACCAAAACGTGAAAATTAAAAATATTAACTGCAAACCAAACACCACCATGTGAGTCTCCGACGGGAATACACCCTAGGTTAGGGGCTCCAACACGTCTGAGCACCCACAGCCCCGTGACGCCTTCCCTGGCACCCGTGTACCGTGCAGAAACTGTCCTGCGCTCCGGATGGACACGTCAAAAGCGGCCTGGGCCCTCGCTCTGACCCTCGCCGGGGGCCGCCCTCGGCCAAGAGCATCCGCGCGGACACTGCGCCCTCAGGAGGGGACACGGGACCGTCCAGGGCGCAGCCTCATCCCAGGGACACAGCCTCTCCTGCTTGGCACAGTGTCCCCTCCCCGGGCACAGCCTCATAACGGGCACCAGGTTCCCTCCCCGAGCGCAGCCTCATCCCAGGAGCAGTGTCCCCTCCCCGAGCGCAGCCTCATCCTAGGGGCACAGTGTCCCCTCCGGGCGCAGCCTCATCCCGGGAGCGCAGTGTCCCCTCCGGGCGCAGCCTCATCCCGGGAGCGCAGTGTCTCCTCCGGGCGCAGCCTCATCCCGGCAGTGCAGTGTCCCCTCCCCGGGCGCAGCCTCATCCCGGGAGCGCAGTGTCTCCTCCGGGCGCAGCCTCATCCCGGGAGCGCAGTGTCCCCTCCCCGGGCGCAGCCTCATCCCGGGAGCGCAGTGCCCCCTCCCCGGACGCAGCCTCATCCCGGGAGCGCAGTGTCCCCTCCCCGGGCGCAGCTTCATCCCGGGAGCGCAGTGTCCCCTCCCCGGGCGCAGCCTCATCCCGGGAGCGCAGTGCCCCCTCCCCGGGCGCAGCCTCATCCCGGGAGCAGCCTCATCCCGGGAGCGCTCTCTCTTCCCGGAGCTCGGAGCATCCCACGCGGAATCGGCGCCCTCGGGAGGACGCGGGACCCTCCTGGGCGCAGCCTAGTCTCGCAGCGCAGAGCAGCGAGCGGACGCGGCGGTCCTGAGCTCAGACTCGCTGCCCTGGCCCCGGCCAGACAGCGCGGCCGCACAGGCGGGGACACGAGGGCTCGGGCGGCCCCGCCACCTGCCCGGCGGCGCTTACATAAACGCGGCGCCGCGGGAGCCGCCGCCCGCGTGTCCGGAGCCCGCGCCCGCCCGAGCCGCCGCGGCCCGCGCCGCCCTCACCTCAGCCGCAGCCGCAGCGCGCGGCCTCCGCACGCGCCGGGACTCCGGCCGCGGTCCCCGCCGGCGGCGCCCGCCTCGGCCCGTGTGCGCAGCGGCGCGGTGGCTGTGGTCTCGCGCGGTCCAGAGCGCCGGCCAGAGACCCGGCCGCTCGGCCGCCGCCGCCGCCGCCGCCGCCGCCGCCACGGCCGCCTCAGCGCCTCAGCCGGGCCGCCGGCGGCTCCGCCCCCTCCCCGCCCCCGCCGCGGGCGCGCGCACGCCGGGGACGGGGGCCGGCGCCGTGACGCCTGCGCGCGCGCCCCCTGCTCCCGCCGACGGCCGTGCCGTGGATGCTCCAGCACCGGTCCCCGGCGCGCGGGGGGACCCGGGCGGCTGCGGCAGGGCAGGTCCTGAGGGAGGCGTGAGGGCACGGCGGGATGTGCCGTGCGGGGCGGGCAGAACCCGAGCCGGGGTGCGAGACACGGGGGCGGGAAGCAGAGATGGGGACACAGGGAGGGGCGGAAGCAGCGGTGGCCCAGGCGTGGGCCCCGAGAGCCCGGGGCGCGCGGAGGGCCCGCGGAGACGCGCAGACGTGGCCGTGCGGCAGCACCTGCTACCCTGTCCAGTTTGGCCAGTAAAACGCGCTCTGGCGCGGGGACTCCTCCTACAGAGCCGGTGGGTGGAGACCAGGGCCTGTGCGGAGCGTCGGGAGTCCTCCCCCGAGGTGCCCGCTGCCTGCCCTCCAGCGAAGACCCCGCTGAGCTCTCTGCGGGGTTTGCAGTTTCAGGTCACCCCCTGGGCTGGGGCCCGGCTGCACAGAAGGGCTCTGACGGCTTTCCTCCCGCTTCGCTCCAGTTTGTTAGGGTTGGGGTCAGGTCCACAGCTTCGCAGGTGGACCCTGCGTTTCTGTTGTGATTCTCACTGAGGTTTGAAAGTCCAAGTTACCAAAGTGAGGTTGTTGGGCTTTATTTTTACTTTGATAGTAAAGGCATTTTAAAGCTTTTTTATAGTGTGTGCAATATACTTGCTCCTCTGTCTGTCTGTATTTATGGACTTTTACGCAGTTGTACCAGGAAATGTTTACATAGCTGATGATAAGCATATGCCGAAATGTGGCCTTTTCAAAGACCAGAATAATCATTTCAGGACAACAGAAAAACTGAAGTTTGCCAGGAAAGAGGTGGTCGCTCTTGAACATGGGTACCTGGGCACAGAGGTACAGGCAGCACATAGGCTGTTGTTGATGGGGAGGACCCAGGGGCTGGAGAGAGTGGCCTGGTTGCTTTGCACCTGTGTTGACCAGTGGTCACAGAGGCTGGATTCAAGAGTGGAAGTCAGGTTCTGCTTTCCTCCTTTGTAAAATGGGGAAAAATAACCAGGCATGGGGGCACACACCTGTAGTCCCTGCTACTGAGCCTGACGCAGGAAGATCACATAAGCCAAGGAGTTGGAGTCTACAGGGAGCTCTGCTCTACCTGGGCAACATACTCCCCTACTTGAGACTGCTGGGTGCCTTCTAGGGACCCACCTTTAATAAACAATGTGTGCATAAAGACTTGGTAGCTATTTTTGTGTAACAAGCCCCCCAAAACTTAAAACAGTCACTTAACTGCCCGTGATTTGTGGGCCCCAGCTTGTGCAGGTTCAGCTGGGACAGCCCATCTATGCTTACTGGGGCATCTGCTGGGCCTACTCACCAGGGCTGAGGGCCAGGTTCCAGGAGGATCCAGGCTGCGTCACCCACCAGCAGCAGGCTGGCAGGGCTTCCACAGCTGCAGGGAAAACATGCCAGTGTGCACAGCTTTCAGTCTCTGCTTGCGCCAGGCTTCCTGTGTCTTGGGTGGAGCAGGTGAGATGGCCAGGGCCTGAGCTGGACAGAGGGAACAATGGCTGGAGGAGGCAGTGGCTATAGCAGTCTTTCACGGGCCTTTCTTTAGTGCATTTTGTTGTAGGGAAACAAGGTCACTACCCATTAGTGGGGCTGGCCATGCAGGTCTTTTTTATGGGGGGGTGGGAGTTTCAACAATGACCTATTTTTAAAATTATTTTTTATTAAATCATAACTTTGTACATTGATGCATTTATGGGGTTCAGGGTATGGCTTCAATATACAATGTGAAATGTTTACATTGAACTAAGTAACACATCCATCACAATTATACTCATTTCTTAATAATTTTGAAATGTACCATTGCATCATGTACATTAGGTGAGGTCCCCCCACATACCCTCCCTTCTCCCATATCCCCCCTCCGCTCCCCTATCCTCTCCTCTTCCCTTCTACTTTCTGGACTATAGTTATGTTTTGCCATTCATGTGAGTGTGTAGGTGATTATATATTGATTTCATAGTAGTATTGAGTACATTGGATACTTTTTTTTTCCATTCTTGAGATACTTTACTAAGAAGAATATATTCCAGCTCCATCCAGGTAAATGTAAAAGATGTGAAGTCTCCATCTTTTTATGGCTGCATAGTATTCCATGGTGTACATATACCACTATTTGTTAATCCATTCATGGGTCAATGGGCACTTGGGCTGTTTCCACATCTTGGCTATTATGAATTGGGCTGCAATAAACATTGTGGTGCAAATGTCTTTGTTGTAAAATAATTTTTTGATCATCTGAGTATATACCTAATAGAGGAATTGCAGGATCAAATGGTAGGTCTACTTTTAGTTCCTTGAGTGTTTTCCAAAGTTCTTTCCAAAAAGGTCTTATTAGCTTGCATTCCCACCACCAGTGTAGAAGCATTCCCTTCTCTCTGCATCCATGCCAGCATCTGTAGTTTTGGGATTTTGTGATGTGGGCTAATCTTACTGGAGTTAGATGATATCTCAAAGTGGTTTTGATTTGCATTTCTCTGATGATTAAGGATGATGAGCATTTTTTCATGTGTTTGTAGGCCATGCGCGTGTCTTCTTCAGAGAAGTTTCTGTTCAAGTCTCTTGCCCACGTAGAAATGGGGTTATTTCTTCCTTTCTTATTGATTAGTTTGAGTTCTCTGTAGATTTTAGTTATCACACCTTTGTCAGAAGCATAACCTGCAAAAATCTCCCATTCTGAAGGTTGTCTGTTTGCTTTACTTACTGTGTTCTTGGCTATGCAAAAGCTTTTTAGTTTGATCAGATCTCAGTAATGGATTTTTGGTGTTGCTTCGATTGCCCTGGGGAGTCCTCCTCATAAAATATTCTCCCAGGCCAATTTCTTCAAGTGTTTTCCCTGCACTCTCTTCTAGTATTTTTATAGTTTCATGTCTTAAGTTTAAATCTTTTATCTAGTGAGAATCAATTTTTGTTAATGGTGAAAGGTGCAGGTCCAATTTCAGTCTTCTACAGGTTGCCAGCCAGTACCCAGCACCATTTGTTAAATAGGGAGTCTTTCCTCCACTGAATATTTTTGATAGGCTTGTCGAAGATCAAATGATGATAAGTAGCTGGGTTCATCTCCTGGTTCTCTATTCTGTTCCATAAATCTACCCCTCTGTTCTTATGCCAGTACCATGCTGTTTTGATCACTATAGATTTATACTATAGCCTGAAGTCTGATAACATGATATCTCCTGATTTGTTCTGATTTCTGGTAATGTGTTTGCTATTTGAGGTTTTTTCTGATTCCATATAGAATGAAGTACTATTTTTTCAAGTTCTTTAAAGTATGACAATGGTGCTTTAATAGGGATTGCATTAAATCTGTAGATTGCTTTGAGTAGTATGGACATTTTAACAATGTTGATTCTTCCCAACCGTGAGCATGGTATGTTTTTCCATCTGTTAATATCTTCAGCTCTTTCTTTTCTCAAGAGTTTCATAGTTCTCTTTATAGAGATCTTTCACGTCCTTTGTTAGGTAAATTCCCAGATATTTCATCTTCTTTGGCACTATTGTAAAAGGAATAGAGTCCTTGATTGTTTTTTCAGCTTGACTATTGTTGGCATATATAAAAGCTACTGACTTGTAAGTATTGATTTTGTATCCTGAGATGCTGCTGTATTCTTTGATCACTTCTAAGACTTTTGAAGTTGAGTACCTGGGATTTTCCAGGTATAGGATCATATCATCAGCAAAGAGTGAGAGTTTGATCTCCTCTGACCCTATTTGGATACCCTTGATCACCTTCTCTTGCCTGATTGCGATGGCTAAGACTTCCATTACTATGTTGAATAGCAGTGGAGACAGTGGGTATTCTTGGCTCGTTCCTGATCTGAGTGGAGATGTTTTCTATTTTACACCATTCAATATGACATTGGCTGTGGGTTTGCTATAGATGGCCTCTTATCAATTAAGAAATGTCCCTTCTATACCTATTTTCTTAAGAATTCTGATCATGAAAGGATGCTGGATGTTATCAAAGGCTTTTTCTGCATCAATTGAGAGAATCATATGGTCTTTGTTTTTTATTTTATTGATGTGATGTATTATATTTACAGATTTGTGTATGTTGAACCAACCCTGTAACCCTGGACTAAAACCAACTTGATCATGGTGTACAATTTTTTGATGTGTTGTTGAATTCTGTTTGCTAAGATCTTATTGAATATTTTTGCATTAATATTCATTAATGATATTGGTGTATAATTTTCTTTCTTTGTTGGATCCTTTCCTGGTTTGGGGGATCAGGGTGATATTTGCTTCATAGAATGTGTTGGGAAGTATTCCTTCTTTTTCTGTGCTTTGGAAAAGGTTGTATTGGACCAGCCCGTATAACCTATGGCTAGGAAGAGTAAGAGTTACAAGAAATACTGGTATAGCTCAATAATGGAACACCTTGGTGGAAAGGGCATAGGAATTTAGCTCTCCTAACAAGCATGAGAGCTTGTGAGATAAGAGCAGTGGTGAATTGGCAGTCTCTACACCTGTGGTGTTGAGAGGTACGAGATCAGCCTTATATTAGGCTAGAGGAGAAGGCAGTCGGGAGCATGTGCATTCTATCACGGACTCACTTACTGTGACTCTGTCTCCTCTTCTGCCTGCAGAATGCCAGCACAGTGTCTCTGCTGAAGATCACTAAGCTCTACTA
>CAUYPK010003173.1:0-24523 GCA_963574355.1 Loris lydekkerianus
GATAACCTTTGGAATTCTAATTCAATCTTATTTGCTATCCAGATCCTGAATTCAATTTCTGACATCTCAGCTATTTGTTTGTGCATGGGGTCTTGTGGTGTTTCTGCCCCATTGATCCTTGGGGGAGTTGATCTACTCTGATTAGTCATATTTCCAGAGTTTTTCTGTTGATTTCACCTCATGATTGCTTTTCACCATTGCCTCTGGCCGTCCTCAGAGTTGGGGAGGTGTCTCTCCAAGATTAGACCCCAACAGGATCACTCTATTGTTGCTGGATCTTTGTAGGGAGTGACCCTGTGTAGTTCCTCTGGGGCTGCTGTAGTTAGGGAGTTCTGGTTGTGGAAGCAGCTTCAGTGTGCGACACACCCGGATTTAGCAACAGGGCTGGGGGTGGTGCACACAGTTCTCTGTGCCTGGCACCCAGTGACTTTGGCACAGAGAACCCAAGGCTCTAGCAGTCTCTGGCCAGGAGAAGGGCTCTGCGTAGAGGCAGGGAGGGCTCCAGAGGGCATGCAGCTACCAGATTCCCTGGTCAGATGGATGAGCTATTGTGGAGGCTGGGAGGACACATGAGGGGGGATGCAGAGTTGTGTGGCTCCCGCAGTTCCTGGTCAGGGAATGCAGAGCCCCGGTGGGTGCGGGTCACTGGTCGGGGGTCGCTGCACAGCTCTTATGGAGGTCTGGGCGGTGCCAAGCGCAGGAGTTTGAGGTTGCTATGAGCTGTGACGTCAGAGCACTCTGCCCAAGGCAACAGCCCAAGGCTCCAGTGTGCCAAAACCGTCTCACTCTGCCCCTAAGGATTAGGGCTGTGAGGCAGTTCAGGCCCCACCTTTAAGCTGCTCAGTCAGTAGGTTACTTTGTCCTGCCCATTCCTTGCTCTGAGACCCTGAGGCCAGAGCTTGCCGTAGCAGCTTTTTCACACAATGGCTTTCACTGAGCCCATCTCAGTGGCTCATTTTGGGGCCCCGGACAATGCCCAAAGTTCTCCACACTTTTGCTCAAGCTCTCCCCAAGGCAGCTCAACTGAGCGCCAAGTCCAAGAACACCAAAAAAGTTCACAGGTAAGGCCTTTCCAGTTTGCATTCTCATTGCTGCTTGTACTCACGGTTGCCGGTGTGATTAGGTCAATCAAACACACGCAGCCACTTGCCAGTTTTTCCACTGTTTTTGTCTTCCTTCTGGGGTCCAGAAGTCCCTTGCTGGCTCCTGTATCCTCAAAGGGATGATCATAGGCAGATCCCACTGGCCAGAGATGTCTGGAGTCTTTTCTCCCCAGACTTGCTGTGCCCAGTTCCAGGGAAGGTGTTACTTAGCCACCATCTTTAATCCATCCCCTGCTTTTGTGGCAGCTAATTTTAATTTAGTTTTCCTCCTGTTTGTTTTTAGTAGACACAAGTGCAATGAATTTTTATATATTGATTTTGTATATTGCAATCTTATTGAATTCAGTTATTGGTTCTTTGAGGGTTTTTTTTTTTTTTTTTTTTTTTGTAGACCCCTTAGGATATCTACCTAGACAGTCATATCATCTGAAAATAGAGTTTTCTTTCTTTCTAATCTATACATCTTATCTATTTCATACTGGGTGAACTATGGCAGGTTGCACTGTTTAAGAGATTGGTGTGCTCTACCTATGATGTTAATTTTGTTTTTTTTAAACAGGGTCTCACTACTTCACCCTTAGTTGAATGCCATAGTGTCACAGCTCACAAAAACTCAAACTCGTGGGCTTAAGCAATTCTCTTGCCTCAGTCTCCCAAGTAGCTGGGACTACAGGCACCTGCCACAACACTCAGCTATTTTTTGTTGCAGTTGTCATCGTTGTTTAGCTGGCCTCGGATGGGTTCAAACCTGCCAGCCTTGTGTATGTGGCTAGTTCCCTAACCACTGTGCGAGCTATGGGCACTGAGCCTATGTTGTTAATTTTATGTGTGTGGAGTTATTCATAGTGTGATTTCTGAAGTGTTCCCTCCTCTTCTATTTCCTGGAAAAGTTTGTGTAAAATTGCTATTAGTTTTCTAAATAATCTGAGAATGAAGATCTCTTTTTTGTAAACTATTAAATTATATATTCAGTTTAATAATTGTTCATTTAAATTTAGTATTTGAATTATTTAGTTTATGTTAGCTGAGTTTTGATAGTTGGAATTTTCCAGGAATTGGTCGCTTGTTCTAATTTATTTAATTTATAAGTATAAAGTTGTTAGCAATCTTCCTTTGTTATTCCGAAGAAGTTGTTAGCAATCTTCATTTGCTATTATTGTTATTCTTGATAACAACTTTATACTTATAAATTAAATAAATTGGAACAAGTATGGAGTAAAGTACGGAAGTATGGAGAACCCTCAAAAGGGTTCAAATTACTTTCATAATTTTAACTATATTTTATTTATAAAAAGTATAAATACCTTGCTCTCCCCTTTATAAAAGAATAAATACTCTGCTCTCCTCTCCCCCCAACCCTACTGTGTTATTAATTCTCACTGATTGTCCTCATATCAAAATTGAGTACATAGGATTCATGCTTCTCCATTCTTGTGATGCTTTACTAAGAATAATGTATGTGTTCCACTTCCATCCAGGTTAATATGAAGGCTGTAAAGTATCCATTTTTTAAATGGCTGAATAGTATTCCAAGCTGTATATGTACTACCATTTGTTAATCCATTCCTGGGTTGGTGGGCATTTAGGCTGTTTCCATGTTTTGGTGATTGTAAATTGAGCTGCGATAAACAGTCTGGTGCAAATGTCTTTATGATAAAAGGATTTTTTTCCTTCTGGGTAGATGCCCAGTAATGGGATTGCAGGATCAAGTGGGAAGTCTAGCTTGAGTTCTTTGAGGGTTCTCCATACTTCCTTCCAAAAAGGCCGTATTAGTTTGCATTCCCACCAGCAATGTAAAAGTGTTCCCTTCTCTACACATCCATGCCAGCATCTGCAGTTTTGAGATTTTGTAATGTGGACCATTCTCGCTGGGGTTAGATGGTATCTCAGGGCAGTTTTGATTTGCATTTCTCTAATAATTAGAGAAGATGAGTATTTTTTCAGATGTTTGTTAGCCATTCATCTGTCTTCTTTAGAGAAGGTTCTACTCATGTCTCTTGCCCATTGATATATGGGATTGTTGGTTTTTTTCATGTGGATTAATTTGAGTTCTGTACAGATCGTAGTTATCAAGCTTTTGTCTGATTCAAAATATGCAAATATCCTTTCCCATTGTATAGGTTGTCTGTTTGCTTTGGTTATTGTCTCCTTAGATGTACAGAAGCTTTTCAGTTTAATAAAGTCTCATTTGTTTATTTTTGTTGTTGTTGCAATTGCCATGGCAATCTTCTTCATGAAGTCTTTCCCCAGGTTGATATCTTCCAGTGTTTTTCCTGTGCTTTCTTTGAGGATTTTTATTGTTTCATGCCTTAAATTTAAGTCCTTTATCCATCTTGAATCAATTTTTGTGAGTGGAGAAAGGTGTGGGTCCAGTTCCAGTCTTTAACATGTGGGCATCCAGTTCTCCCAGCACCGTTTATTGAATAGGGAGTCTTTCCCCCAGTGTATGTTCTTCTTTGGTTTATCGAAGGTTAGGTGGTTGTAAGATGTTAGTTTCATTTCCTGGTTTTCTATTCAATTCTAAATGTCTATTTGGAATAGACATTTCCAAATGTGTCTATTTTTGTGCTAGTACCATGCAGTCTTGAACACTATGGCTTTGCAGTACAGCCTAAAATCTGGTATGCTGATACCCACCGGCTTTGTTTTTATTACTAAGAACTGCCTTAGCTATACAAAACCCAGAATCATTTTTTCCAAGTCTTGAAAGTACGATGTTGGTATTTCATAGAGATGGTATTGAATCGGTAGATTGCTTTGGGAAGTATAGATATTTTAACAATATTGATTCTTCCCAGCCATAAGCATGGTATGTGCTTCCATTTGTTAATATCCTCTGCTATTTTCTTTCTTATGGTTTCATAATTTTCTTTATAGAGGTCCTTCACCTCTCTTGTTAGGCATATTCCTAGGTAATTCATTTTCTTTGACGCTATGGTGAAGGGAGTTGTGTCCTTAATTAGCCTCTCATCTTGGCTATTATTGGCATATACAAAGGCTGTTGACTTGTGGACCTTGATTTTATATCCTGAAACATTACTGTATTTTTTGATGACTTCCAGGAGTCTTATGATTGAGTCTTTGGGGTTCTCTAAATATAAGATCATATTGTCAGCAAAAAGGGAGAGTTTGACCTCTTCTCCTCCCATTTGGATGCCCTTTATTTCCTTATCTTGTCTAATTGCATTGGCTAGAATTTCCAACACTATGTTGAATAGTAATGGTGACAGGGGACAACCTTGTCTTGTTCCAGTTCTGAGGAAAAGCTTTCAGTTTTACTCCATTCAGTAAAATATTAGCTGTGGGTTTGTCATAGATAGCTTCGATCAGTTTAGAAACGTGCCACCTATGCCTATACTCTTCAGTGTGCTAATTAGGAAAGGATGCTGGATTTTATCGAATGCTTTTTCTGCATTTATTGAGAGTATCATATGGTCTTTGTTTTTGCTTCTGTTGATATGGTGAATAAAGTTTATGGACTTGCATATGTTAAACCAGTCTTGCATCCCTGGGATGAAACCTACTTGATCATGATGTATGACTTTTTTGATGGTAAGCTGTAATCTTTTGGCTAGGTTTTTGTTGAGAATTTTTGCATCTATATTCATTATTGAAATTGGTCTGAAATACTCCTTTTTAGTTGGGTCTTTTCCTGGTTTTGGTATCAGGGTGATATTTGCTTTGTAGAACATGTTGGGGAAGATTCCATTCTCCTCAACTTTTTGGAATAATTTCTGCAGTACAGGAATAAGCTCTTCTTTGAAGGTTTGATAGAATTCTGTTGTGACGCCATCCAGACCAGGGCATTTTTTTTTGTTGGAAGCTTTTTATTATTTCTTTAATCACCCTGCTTGAAATTGGTCTGTTCAGGAGCTCTAGTTCTTCCTGGCTAAGTCTAGGGAGAAGGTGTGATTCCAAATATTGATCCATTTCCTTCACATTGTCAAATTTCTGGGTATACAGTTTCTAATAGTATTCAGAGATGACCTCTTGTATCTCTGTGGCATCAGTTGTTATTTCCCCTTCATCACTTCTGATTGAATTTACTAGGGATTTTACTTTTCTATTTCTAATTAGTCTGGCCAAAAGTTTATCTATTTTATGTATTTTTTCAAAAAACCAACAACTTGTTTCATTAATTTTCTGAATGATTCTTTTGTTTTCAATTTCATTGATATCTGATTTAATTTTGGAGATTTATTTTCTTCTTCGAGGTTTAGGTTTAAATTATTCTTCCTTTTCCAATTTCATAAGATGGCTTGTGAGTTTGTTGAAGCACTCTCTTTCTATTTTTCCAATGTAGATGTCTAAAGCAATAAATTTTTCTCTCAGAACTGCTTTTGCAGTACCCCACAGGTTTTGGTAGCTTGTGTCTTCATTGTTGTTATGCTCAAGGAAGTTAATAATTTTCTCTTTTATTTCTTCCTGCACCTGACTGTCATTCAACAGAAGGTTGTTTTATTTCCATGCCTTTTTGTGTGGTTGAATGTTTTTCTTGGAGTTGAGTTCCACCTTTAGTGCCTTGTGGTCTGAGAAGATAAAAGGTAAAATTTTGATTGTTTTGATTCTGTTGAAGTTTGTTTTGTGTCCAAGGATATGATCAATTTTGGAGACTGTTCCATGGGGCGATGAGAAGAATGTATATTCCTTATCTTTGGGATGGAGTGTTCTATATGCATCTATCAAGCACAGTTGTTCTAGGGTCTCATTTAAATTCCTTATATCTTTGTTTAATTTCTGTTTAGAGGATCTGTCCAGCTGTATAAGAGCAGTGTTAATGTCCCCTGTTATTATGGTGTTATAGGATATCATGTTGCTCAGACTGAGTAAGGTCTGTTTCAAGAATCTGTGAGCATTTAAGTTGGGTGCATAAATATTTAGAATTAAAACCTCTTCTTGTTGTATTTTTCCCTTGACCAATATAAAGTAATGATCATTGTGTTTTTGACTTTAGTTGCTTTAAATACACATGTATCTGAAAATAAGATTGTAACTCCTCTTTCTTCTGAGTTCTGTTTGCCTGAAAAATTTGTCTTCCAACCCTTAACTCAGAATTTCAACTTATCTTTTGAGGCTAGGTGTGTTTCCTGTAGACAGCAAATAGATGGGTTGTGTTTTTTAATCCAATCAGCCAATCTACCTCTTCAGTGGGGAATTCAAGCCATTAACATTTATTGAGATTATTGGTAAGTGTAGTTGTGTTCTATTCCTCTTATTTTGTGGGTCCATTGCTTAGTTTTATCTTTTGCATCAGTGTGAAAATTAAGTTCTGTCCTTTAATTTCTGAGTTCTTACTCTGCTGTTGATCCATTGTGATGGTCAGTGTGTAGAACAGGTTGAAGTATTTCCTGTAGAGCTTGTCTTGTGGCAAATTTCCTCAATGTTTGCATATCAGTAAATGATTTGATTTCTCTGTTAATTTTAAAGCTTAGCAGGATATAGAATTCTGGGCTAGAAATTGTTCTATTTATTGGATTAAAGGAAGATGACCATTGTCTTCTTGCTTGAAATGTTTTCATTAGAGAGGTCTGCAATCACCCTGATGGATTTGTCCCTGTAGGTCAACTGGCACTTACTCCTGGCAGCTTGCAGAATCTTTTCTTTTGTCTTGACTTTGGACAGGTTCATTACAATGTGTCTTGCAGAAGGTCTGTTAAAGTTGAGGTGACCTGGGTTCCGATATACCTCTGAAAGGAGTGTGTCAGAATCTTTGGTGATATTTGGGAAATTTTCATTTATAATATTCTCTAGTATGGCTTCCATGCCCCTGGGGCATTCTTCTTGCCCTTCTGGGATACCTATAACTCTTATGTTTGAATGCTTCATAATGTCCCATAATTCTGTCAGTGAATGTTCCTCTTTCTCTCTCTTCTCTTCTACTTCTTTAGCTTTGTGAGTTATCTCAAGAGCTTTGTCCTCTACCTCTGGAATTCTTTCTTGTGCATGGTCTAGTCTGTTGTTGATACTTTCTATTGCATCTTTAAGTTCCCTAATTGACCGCTTCAGTTCTCTCAGCTCTGCTATATCCTTTCTATATTCTTCATATCATTCATCTCTTATTTGATTCTGCTTTTGGATTTCCTTTTGGTTATTTTTTACTTTATCAGCAGTTTCCTTCATTGCTTCCATCATTTCCTTCATTGTTTTCATCATTTGTATTCTAAATTCCCTTTCTGTCATTTCTAACATTTCTTTATAGGTGGAATTCTCTGCCCGGTCCCTTGGAGGGGTTGCTCTGGACTGGTTTTTCATGTTGCCAGGATTTTTCTTCTGATTCTTCCTCATGAGTGTTTTATTTTATGTTTCCTTGCCCTAATTTTTCTTTCACTTCTTCATGCTTTTTAATTTACCACGCCTCTGTCCTGGGGTTTCTATGAGTCCAGTTCTGCACTGCTTTTGTCCTCCTTATGGGGTCCAGAAGTCTCTCCCTGACTCCGTGTGTTTGCAAATGGTTTTTCTGGGCAGATCCCACAGCCAAAGATGCCTGGAGTCTTCTCTCCCCAGTCTCACTGTGCCCAGTTGCAAGGAAGCTGTTACTCGGCCACCAGCTTGCTCCTCCCTCGTGACCCAACATTTCTTAATGAATGTTGTGTGGGCACTTTAATAAAGTGTGTGTTTTGCGGTTGTTGAGTGGTGTTCCACAAATGTCTCATAGATCCCGTTGGCAGATGGTGGTGTTGAGTTCCTTTATATCCTTGGTGATTTTCTGTGTAGTAGTTTTATCAGTTGCTGAGAGTTGGGTGTTGGGGTTCTCATCTATAAGTTGTTATTTCTCCTTTTAGTTCTGTTAGTTAAAACTTTGGTTTTTGATGCACAGAGATTTGGGATTGCTACAGATTTTTTGTGGATTATAGTAATAGCCCTCTTTTTACTCTGTTAATGTTCTTTTCTCTGAAATATATGTTATAATATTAGGATATCTACACTTGCTTTTTAAAAGTTCATGCCTGAGGGCGGTGCCTGTGGCTCAAAGGAGTAGGGCACCAGCCCCATATACCAGAGGTGGCAGGTTCAAACTTGACCTGGGCCAAAAAGAAGTTCATGCCTGATAATGTATCTTTTCTATCTTTTTAGTTTCAACATACCTATGTTGTTATGCTTCATGTGATTTTTTTGTAAACAGCTTATGTTTGGGTTATATATTTATTTATTTATTAAAAAAATTTTTTTGAGAGAGAGTCTCACTTTGTCACCTTGGGTAGAGTGCTGTGGCATCATAGCTCACAGCAACCCTGAACTCTTGGGGTTAAGTGATTTTATGCCTCAGTTTTTCATTTTTAGTAGAGAAAAGGTCTTGCTCTTGCTCAGGCTGGTCTCAAACTCATGAGCTTAAGCAATCTGCCTGCCTCAACCTCCCAAAGTGCTAGGATTATTGGCATGCGCCTGTTACGTCTTTTTTTTAATCCACTATGCCAACCTGTGTGCTTTTATTGGTATACACAGAGCATTTACATTTAAAGTAATTATTGCTATGGTAGGGCTTAGATCTGGCTTTATATTTCTTTTATGTTTGTTTTCTCTGTTTCTCATTTTTTCCCTTTTTGTCCCTTGCTTTTCTGAGTGTTACTTGAACTTTTTTGGAATTCCATTTTGACTTCTTTATACTGATTTTCAGTATACGACTTTGTATAGTTTTCTTTTTCTGTTCTATGTATTTCTATATGCATATATAACTTACGATACCTTGCTGGTATTGACATTTAACCACTTTGAACAATGTGTAGATTTTACTTCCATTTAGGTCCTTTTCTCTCCCTAGTTTTTACATGTGATTGTCTTAAGTATCTCCTCCACATACACTACACACCACATCAAATGGTGTTACAAATTTTGCTTTGACCGCAAAATATAATCAGAACAGCTCATTACAGGATAGTTTATTGGTTATGTCTACTTTTGCTCTTTTCATTTTTATTTTTTTTCCCTAAATTTCCAGCCCTCTTTTTTTTAAAAATCTTTTTCTTTCTGTCTAGAGAGTTTCAGTTAGTTAGGCTTTGCTAGTAACAATTATCTTAGTTTTCCCTTGGTAGAGAATTTGTTTCCTCTTCATTCATCAAGTATAGTTTACTCAGCTATAGAATTCACAATGGACAGTTCTTTCCTTTTAGCAGTTGAAAATCGTCGTATCATATCTTCCTTTCTAGCTTCCATAGTTTCAGATGAAAAGTCTGCTGTCATATAAATTTTTTTTTATAATATGTCATTTCTCTTTGACTGTTTCTTTTTTCTTTGACTGTTTTTTTTTTTGATTTTTTTCTTTGTCTTTAATTTTCAGAAATTCAATTATGATGTGCCTTCATGTAGATTTCTTTGCATTTATCATATTTAGGTTTTCCTTAGTTTCTTAAATCTGTGGGCTTATGTATTGAATCAAATTTGGGAAGTTTTTCTCATACTTCTTTCCTTTGAGACTTTGATAATGTGAATGTTAGATCTTTTGCTATTTCTCCACAGATTCCTGACAATTCTGTTTATTTTTAATGTCTATTTTCTCTCTGTTGTTCAGATTGAATAAATTCTCTTGATCTAACTTCACGTTCACTGGGTATGTTGTCTATCATTAGCACTCTACTATTAAGTTCATCAAACAGTTTTTAGATTTTTATTATTGTATTTTCCACTTCTATAGTCTTCCTTTCCTTTTGTATTTGTTTCAAATGTAAATTTATAATTGACAATTGAAGCATTTTTATGATGGCTGGTTTAAAATTCTTGTTGAATAATTCCAAATTTTGATTCACTTCTGTATTTACATTATTGAATTGTCTTTTCTCATGTAGTTATACTTCTACTGGCTCTTGGTATGCTCAGTGATTTTTGATTAAATCTTGGACATTTTGTTTATTACGTCAGGAAAGTCTCACCCTATTTAAAGCTTCTGTTTTACCAGGCAGTTACCATGGTAGGGTTACATTTAATATTCCAGCCTTCTTTTGTTGTGCCTGGTTCCATATCAGTGTAGTTGTCAGAACCTTTGCAGTGTTCTTCCGGTCTATGCCACTCTTCTGAGCTTCTCGGCCTTCTTTTAGTCATTGTTGGTATTGTCTAGAGGGATAGAAGGTACTTCTCTGGGTTTCCCTGTGTTCTTGGGGACAGAGGTTCAGAAGTTGCTGGGCCTGTGTGTCCTGGGCAGCTGTGCAGAAGTCGGGTAGGGTGGGAGCTGCTGGCCTTGGCCCTGCAGGGGAGCTGGCTGCCTGTTGGCTCCCTGGCTGCAGAGCACACCCTGGGGCTTTCCATTAGGACTCTGCTGAGCTTCCCCTAGGGAGAGCAGGGCTAGAAAAGCTTTTTGTCTATCCTTGTTGATGGTTCTGAGTTGTAAGCCTCTCTGGCCCCTTAGAAAACATAGGTAACCTCACTGTTTTTCTTCAAGTCTTGAAATCCCTAGTCAGTCCCCATCCTTCTTCCCAGGCTCTAGAGTTCTTTTTATTATTGTTTGTTTTATAATTTCCAGGGCTATATGTGTTTAGAGGAGGTACATAGGGAAAAGTGGAGCATATACTATCTTGTTCCAGATCTGGAAAGCTTAAATGGATTTTTTTTTTTTTACAGCTCACTGTGTCACCCTTGGTAGAGTGCTGTGGTGTCACAGCTCACAGCAACCTCAAAGCCTTGGGCTTAAGTGATTCCCTTGCCTCAGCCTCTCCCGTAGATGGGACTACAGGCTTCCACCACCACACACAGCTTTTTTTTTTTTTTTTTTTCTGTTGCAGTTGTTTAGTTGGCCTGGGCTAAGTTCGAACTTGGCACCCTTGATGTATGTGGCTGGCACTGTAACCACTGTGCTACGGGTGCCAAGCCACTTAAATGGATTTTTAAATATGAAAAATTTCTTCATCATTGCTATGAAGTACTAGATTTCTTGCTACATTTTTAATTTGAGTTAAATTGTGTGTGTCTGTACTGCATGTTGGTGTGAGAACTTAGAGCTCATTTCTTGTTTTGAATTTTAACAACACAGAAAGCATAATAAGCACAGAGACATTACTTGCAATTCAACTATATTAGTTGTTGATGAAATGACTTTATAACACGCTCTTTTGCCTTGTCATTTTAGTTTGAATTCATTGAGAAACATAATTAAATCTGCAGCAAAAGCTAATTTCCGAAGTCTTTCAATGTTTGATAGCAATGGTCAAAGGTGTTACTTCCAACAAAAAACATTCTTAGCTTGGACCACACTAAAACAGGCAGAGGGCCTTACCTGGCCTGTTTTGGCAATACAACGACTTCTAGTGGCATGCTGGTGAATGTTTGCCAGTTGTGTTCCTGGGGAACAGAAGCCCTGGTTTGTAGGGTTTCCTGGTTTCTGGGGTGGAAATACTCCCACCATGGCTGATGGACCGCGAGCTACTTGCCACGGTGTCGCCGAGGTGCGGTGAGCGGTGCGAGGTGGCTCTGAGCTGCTGCCGGGTCGGCGCCCCCACCAGGCCTCAGGCGCCCGTGACCCAGCTCCAGCCCCAGCCCCAGCCCTGAGCACCTGTGCCGCGCAGCCGGTGTTGGATTTTGATACTTGTTCACGTGGAGTCTCTGCACCTTTTGAAAACAAGCACACATATGGAAATGGTGCTCTTTGCGTGATTTCGTTTTAATGGAACAGAAAAGGGGAAAAAAGTAAATCAGATTTCTACTTTTCTGCACAGGCCCGAAACATTGGTTTCAGCAATCCAATTCTTTTCTTTATGAACAAATATTTACTTTTGGAATGACAAACCCTGCATCCCGTGTAGTAGTTAATACCACCTATCAAATGATATTTCTTTGTGTCATTTGCAGAGGCATTATCCTGGTTTGTGTTTCTGAAAAATGGCGGTTTTGTTTTAACTATCTTTGGTGGCGGCATTGGCTGCGGGTCGAAGACGCGAGGAAAGCCCGGCTTTGAGGGTGGAGCTGCGCAGGCGCAGGCCGGTCGCCCGAGGAGACGCTCTGCCCGGCACGGCCAGCAGGGGCGCTGCTCTCGGGGCGCGCCAGGGTCCGGCCCTCGCCACGCCTCCCGCCCCCTGGTTTACCCGCACCCAGGCCTGCCCGCTGGGTTACTGGGCACTACCAGACCCATCTCTCTCTGCCCAAATCAAACTTACCTCCTTGGTGTCTCAGGCCATCGAGGGCATGCCAGAGAGATTCTCCAGACCAAGGAAGGGCCAAAGAGCAGGCTTGGCCTCCGAAGCTACAGCATTAAGGAAAGAGAACGGAGGATCTCAGGAGCTGACCTCGGAAGGGCAGCCTGGCTGCGGTCGGGTGGGTTAGTGGCCTGGGCCCTTGCGTCAGGGCTCTCAAAGCAAATGCCCACTTCTGCTGTCCGCTAGGCTGAGCTGCAGGGTGGAGGGAACAACTCAGCAAAGGGGAGCTGTCTCCCTTTGCCTCATTTAGGAACTGTTTGCTGCGTGGGGCCCCAACTAAGCAGGCTGCGTGTCACCCCTGGGGCTCCTCCATGGCTTCCTTTCATTTTGGGAAATGCGGGAGGGATTTGAAAGCATTCTCTGCTCACCCCTTTGTTAGCACCTTTTCACGATGCTGAGGGACTCTCTGGGGTGTTCGGGGGGAAGGGCAGTGGAAGGGCAGGCCCAGGGTTCCACGGGTGGGCACTTACCCCTGGCATCCTCCATGCTGAGTTACAGCTACCACCATCAGGGGTTGGGGATTGAAATGGATCCCTTGGAAGGCATCATTTAGCCTAATCAGAAGGCCTGTTATTCTCCTGAATGTATTGCTTGTGGAAGTGGAATCTTCTCAGAGGGAAGTACCGCACTTCTAAAGAGTATCAGTCACTTACTTCGTAACCATGGTTAGCCCACCATGTCCTTTTTAGAAGACTGGAGGCCAGATGGAGGGGGAGCGGGTCTCCGAAGGGGGGGTGCCTAGGTTGGCTGAGGATAGACAAAAGGCAAACTCCGATCATTTCATTGGAGAAGCAAAAATCCACTATTTCAGCAAAGCTTTCATCAAAGGAAAGCTGGATGTTGAGCAATGCAACTAGGAAGAAGCTGGCTACACGTTTGCGTAGGACTCTTCTTTTCAAAGGGTGCAGCTTTTATTCTAATTGAAACAAATCCTTGACTTAGTGGAGTCACAGCCTTTTTCTCTGACATTCACTACATTTTTAAATAGCAGAAAGGTAGAATGAGATGTAACTGGAAAAAGAAAAGAAAGAAAAATGTGCTTTTCAAGAGGTGTGCAATCACCGTATTTCCAGCACCTTTTGTAGTTTCTTTATATAACTGTGTATAGAGGTTTTGTGCTCAGAACAATGATTCTGAAGCATTGCCGGATCCCGGTTTGTCAAAGGAAAGTTAAACCATGCTCACAACATCATGTGTTGAAAGAGAGCTGGCTTTTATGGGAACCTACTATGAGGTAGGGACTTTGCCTATACTCTCGTCTATCAGATGACAGAAATTTATTTCTCAGAGTTCTGGAGGCTTGGAAGTCCAACCAAGATCAAGATGCTGACAGATTTGGTGTCTGGTAGAGTCCCTTCCTGGCTGTGGTTGGCCACCCTCTTGCTGTGTCCTCACTTGGCAGAGAAAACGGAAGAGCTCTGGTTTCTCTACTTACAAGGCTACAGATTTTACCCAATTAGGATCCCTTGGAAGGCATCATTTAGCCTTAATTACCTCTTCCTAAAAGCCTTGCCTTCACATATGGCTTCAACATATGCATTTTGGCAGGATGTGACTCCATCCGTAGCATGCACCTTAGAGGTAGACTATATGTAAAACGAAGACTTGCAGAAGAGGAAACCAAGGCCCAGGCAGATGACGCAGTGCTTGACACCCTGTTAGGAAGCAGTGGTTCTCGTGTGCAGGCTGTCAGATCCAGAGAGCATTCTCTTAGAGCACAGCACTGGGGCCAGATGCCGGACTGGGCTGGAGGGGTGGGCACCATGAAGGCTGCATTTAGACTGTCACTTCATGCTCACCAAACTCGGAACCAGCTTGAAAGTGTGACTGCCCCTATACCTAGTATTGGGGGGGGGGGGTGCACATCATTCTCCTCTTAGGGGTTTGGTGAGCTGAAAAGCAAAATCTGAAGATGCTAATAGATGTAGATGAAACAAAGCCCAATTGTGAACTCCATCCCAGTGGAATATGGAAGTCCATAGAAAGGGAAGCTCTAGGATACCCACTATCTATCCTACATCTTAGTCTGTGCCTTAGGTGGTAATTTATAAGCAACAGACATTTAATTTTCACAGTTCTGGAGGCTGGGAAGTCCAAGAATAAGGAGCTGGTGTTGGTGCATGGTGAGGGCTGAGCTCTGCTTCCAAGATGGCACCTTGTTGCTGCTTCCTCATGTGGTGGGACAGTGGGACAGAAAGAGGTGGCCTCTCTCTGAAGCCTCTGTGATGAAGACACTAGTCCCTTCATGAAGGTGGAGTCTTTATGGCGTAATCACTTCCTATAAGGCCTCACCTCTCACTACCTCCACTGTGGGGACTAAATTTCAACATCACTTTCAACAACACTTCAAACCACAGTACTCAATTTAAAAAAAGAAAAAATTCCCATTGAAATGGACATAAATGGCCTAAGGGGCAAGTGTGTGATTTCTCTAGCATTAGCATTTAGGGATTTTTTTAAAAAAGAAAAACTTAATCTTCCTACGAACTCTGTGGGGCGGCTACCTCTCCATTTTCCCAAGAGAAAAACACGGGCTCCAGCAAGTGAACAGTGTGGACAAAGTCCTAACAACTAGTGATGGAGCCAGGGCCAGTCCTGTGCGGCATATCCTCTGTACTCACCACTGTCGGGGAACCGAGTGGCACTGCCAAGACCTTGCAGATGAGGATTCCCTCTGTAAGCCCTGGGGAGGATGAGTGAGCAGGGCAGAGCTGCAGGCTGACTGTCAGGATGTGGGTTCCTTCTGGAAGGCAGGTTGGGAAGGGGCCAGTCATATGAGCCTCCTGAGCAGGCCTGGTGTAGTTTTTCCTCTTATTTTATTTTATGTTATTCACTTTATTTCATTTATTTTAGGACACATGCCTAAAGCTATGTTGCCTGAATAGAGAGTGCCTCAAAAGAAATGAATTATAAAGACCAAGTGGCTGTACATTTGCAGGATTTGCTGCTGTAATCAAAAAGGCACAGTTAATCTGACACACGTTTGGGGGGGTCCATAATCATTATTGTGCTGCACGGTAATCAGGCATAAGTGATCAGCAGTTAGCCAGAATGACCATAATCAGAAGGACTTTTGCAAACAAGTCATCTTCCAAATGTTTCCCCTTATTTTGTTAGGCCTCTAACACCAGATCTGGTGTCACCCCAGCTTTTTGAGGGCTGGGGTGTGGCTCACATGCGAACACATGGTGGGAAGCTGTCGGCTGGGCCTGCCTCAAGGACTGTGGGCTGTGCTAAGAAGCCTGGGGGTGTTGGGAGGAGACTCCCCCTTCTGCATCCTCGACTCTGGGATCTAGAAGCAGAAGTTCTGATGTGATTTTAGGTGTAAGGAGGATTTATCCAAAAATTCTCCCCTCAAACCAGACATTCCTTTAACAAGACACAAAGCTTCCATTTAATGACTGGAGATAAAAATCTGAAGACACAAATGCCTGGAGAATTACCACACTGGCTTGAAAGTGGTTGGGTTCCAGGGTAAATAAGTTGCTTTGACTTAGACAGGAGAAGCAGGAAGCCCTAGTTGTCCAGAGAGGGGGGCAGGAGGGAGGAAGGGTGACTGGAGTGCCCCAGGCAAGTGCCCTGGTGTTGCCTGAGGTCCTGTGTGTCTGGGTCTGCTGAGGCCCATAGGAGGTACTAGGGAAGGATTCCTTGGTGCTGTGATGTGGGGCCACCTCCAGCCTGAGGCTACACATGGTTTGGCTTCTCTTCTGGCTCTGTGAAGGGCAATTCTCCATAGAAAAAGATGACATGGGTCACTAAAGTGGGGCTGGATGTCTGAGTTGGGCATTGCGTTTCAGGACAGTTTTTGGCTGTCTGGGCCACTCTTGGAGAACAATCCTTGCTGAGAAATATACTTTCTGGGTGTTGTGGGGGCTGGGCAGCAGCTCTGCAGGCTGTGTGGGGAAGCCCACTGCAGGAGGGTGGTAAGAGCACGGGACAGCAGCGTGGGAGCAGAGCCCAGGCCACTCACATCCTACAGGAGCCCACAGAAGGCCAGTGCCCCAGCCAGAGCCACCCTGGACGACCTGCCCTTAGGTCTGCTGGGCATGTGGGAGGAACCCAGAGAAGCAGACAAGGATGTTCCTCTGACCAGGACCCCTGTGGTGGTGCAGAGTCACTGATTTCAGGATCAGGCCGATGACTGCGGGTGGCAAGACACCCCCCAAAGAAACTGAAGACAGATGGCCCACTTTGAGTCAGATCTTTTTCTCACACAATATTTAATGTCAAAGAAAGTAGGGAAAAAAAAATGTTGGTCCCAGATTCATGTGGTGCAGCCAGGACATTCTCTTGTCTGTTGCTGGATTTCACTTGGGAGGTGGTTCTTATTTGGAACAGGACGTTAAATGCTGTCATTGAAGACACATTTCACAGCAAACTGCTTGTTCCCGATAGCAAGGAAAAATACTGGTCTCTCCTACCTTACGTGATAACTTGTGTTTCTCATAAAATTCTGCATGTTATCAAATATACAACATCCCCTTACGTATCATATGAATATATATACATCAAATATTTTATATGTGATTAAGAACTTTATCAGAAAGGGAGTGGAGGTGGGTCGGCACGCCAGGAGTTGTGTGGAATTGAGAACGGCACTCCTTGCCAGATCCTGGCAGGGGGCCATTGGTCAGCCTGCCCATCTCAGTGGGAGGAGGGAGCAGAAGTGGCAAGCACCATCATAGGAGCCTGCTGGGGCATCCTGTCCATGTGTCCCTGTACCTCGTGAGCAATCGGGCCGTGTCTAGGTGTAGGGTCTCAGGCCCTGGAGAGGGCGGGTCTGTGTCATCTGAAGAAGCCCCATCACACCTGAAGGATGCATGCACTTTTTACACACCTGTCCACAGAGTCAGGCCTGTAAGGAAGGCTGAAAAAAAAAAAAAAAAGACTTAGCGATCAGCATTTTCACTGAGTTGGTACCTTACTCACAGGTTAACACGTAACTACACTTCAGGCTGTCTCTTCAGAGAGCCTGTCCGCTTCGCCTGTGCCACTGCCAAGGGTTTTCTTCCCATGTGAGCTGCAGCCCTGCTGTGCCCTGCCCACCTCAGGGTGTCCTGGAGCCTTCTCCAGCCAGCGCTGTCTTTGCTGCGGGTCTCCTTAGCCCTGGCCTCAGTCTGTACTTCTCCACTTCCACCTCAAGCGTGACAGCGGTTACACCACTCAGCACTTGAAATTCACACCACTCCCTGCTCCAGATGCTTCCCACATGTTAATTCATCCACGTGCACAGAAACTCTGCAGACCTTACCAGTGTCCTCTTTTTATAGATGAGGAAAGTGAGTCACTGAGATGTTCAGCGGTATCTGTAGGTCTCATTGCTTGTGAAAGCTGTAAAGCAGAACCCTGTGCCCGGGTGCTGAACGCAGCCTTCTCCATGGGTGGCAGCGTCAAGGAGTGGTACAGGCACTGGTATACATCTCATCAGGGGTTGCTGGCTATGTGCCGGAGTGATCCAGGAGTTTCTGACAATAAAACATCCTCAGGCTCCACAGTGCATTTGCTAGATCAGAGAATCTCCTCAAAATTCTTTTAATGCTTTGAAGGTAAAACCATATTTGGGGACTTCATTTCATGGGGTATGATCTTGGGGCATGTCAGTATATGACGACTGCTCACTGAGAGAGCTGCATGTGCACATGCGAGTGTGTGTATACGCGTGCACATGCATGCGATGTGTACTCTGGCTCGCCTCAAATGTATGTGAATCTGCAGGCACAAAGGATAAGCCTCAGTCAGGCAAGCTGTCACCTGCTGGTCTGACCAGATGCAGAAATATGGCAATGGTGGGTTCCTATTCACACATTTTAGGGAAACTTATTTTAATTTAAAATCAAAACTTCTAACGAATCAAAGCTCATGCTCTCAGTTTTGTTGCTTTGTATAGAGCTTGCAGGTTCCTGAATGAGGAGATCACCCTGCGGCCGCAGGCCTGGGAGTGATGCTCCTGCCCACATTGAGGGGGTCAGGACTGAGCCACAGAACTGGAGTGGGGCTGCTCACCCTCCCTGTAAATCAGTCACCTCCCTCACGTGTCCCATCTGGATTCTGTCATGATAGTGCAATGCCTTGCTCATGGTGTGTGTCTGGAAGAGAGACAGTTGTCTTCTAGGCCTGGCCCTCCCCGGTCACTACCTGTGCACCCCACCTCCAGCAGAACCAAGGGAAGGCATTTTAATCTAAATTCCTGCTCCCCGCAAACTTTCAAAGTTCACATCTTTCTCTCTCACATCAGAGCAAACACTGAAAGTAAAAATCCCAGGGAAGCACTGCAGGGGATTAATTTCCCCTTCTCTCAGGGTCTGCTGTGTGGAGTGTGAGCTGCTAGAGGTCTGTGCCTGGCAGGCACCACTGCATTACCGCTGGGGGTTCTGATTATGTGTGGCCTCAGTGGACACATGTGCCGGGCTGGCTGGAACCCCTTGGTGGCACCAAAACAGTGTAGGTTTTTTATTTTGAGTGTGAGGATGGGAGCTAGTGCTGGCAAAGGGGAAGGAAGCGGGCAGTAAAACCAGAGCTGCTCGGCTTACTGGAGCCAGGATGCAGGGGGCTGCTTAATTGCTCTGAAATGAAAAAGATTCGGGGGTTTTCATGAAATCCCATCGGTCCACTTGCCAAGCCTCAAATATTAGATTGAATTACAGCTTCTAATCCTGCCCCTCCCCCAGTGTGTGTCTTATTCCTTCTGGAGGTTTGTCTCCAGCTCTGGGGCCTGCAGGGAGCAAGGCTGCTGGGAGTCTGCCAGGCTGGGCGCAGATACTCCATGGAGGTTCCCGTAGGGGCCTTTTCAACAAGGGCCACACACCCACTTGTGCCCAGCAATCCAGGGACAGTTAGGAGCACAGCGTCCTGGGGCCCAGGAGCCATTTCCCTGGGGTTAGAGCCAGGTTTTTCAACAGAATCTAAAGGAGTCTTCAGGAAAGTAAAGTTAAGCAGCACAGAGAAGTGTGGCGCACAGCTCGGCGCTCCCGGGAGAGGGTGATTTGAGGGAGGGTTAAAGGAAGGATGGGGCAAGCCAGAGGGTGGAGACAGGAGGGCTGGCAGGGCAGCAGCTGCTGACCTCACCCAGCTGCAGCTCGGCAGAGGGGAGGATGTGCGTGGAGACCAGCCAGTGTGAGTCGTGAAATGCTGCCCTTCCCTGAGTGCAAGGCCTTGTCAGAGGAGAGCAGGGAGCCTAGAGGGAAGCAGGGGCAGCAGCAGACAGGAGCTGGTCACACCAAGGAAGCACAGGCCCTGCTCTGCCTGGGGAGCGGCACTGGCCCCTCCTGCTTCACACGGGGCCAGGATGAAGGGAAGGGCAGCCGAGGCCTCTGCAGACAGTGTCAGGCCTCTGCCCGGAAAGCCACATGCTGAACCCTTCAGAAAGCTGCAGGCACCAAAAACAGCACTTACCAGGGGTGGAAACGCCTGCACTGTCAGGGGGTGCTTAGGGAAAACTGATGCAGAGATCTCCAGGACTGTGTTTCTTCTTATTCAGGAGTGGGAAAATTCATTAGGGTACAGTTTTGAGTAAGTCTCCAAGAAAAGTGATAGGAAGGTGCAAGAATATGGATGATGTGGTGTGGAGCTGAGGAAATTTCGGAGGCCATTAAGATCAGTGTGCAAGGAAAAAAGGGAAGGTCCTCATGCGTTTAAGCTGTTACTGCTGCCAACGAGAGAAGAGGTGCTGGCTTTCTAGTTCCTAGTTCAGTATGAGCTGGAATCATGAAGAGTAAGCTCATGCTTCCCTGGACAGGATATTTGCTGTGCTTTTAGTGGGGAAGGCCTCTGAGACACCTGTTGCAGGCACATCACCGTGGGGAGAGGCGTTCTGCCTCCTGTTCACCTGCTGGCCTCTCTGCAGTCCCACCTGCTATCCATTCTCCCTGTGTCACACCCTGGATCTTTGCTCACCGACCCTAAGTGGCCTTTCTGGAGCTTGGTAGATGGGTGAAGGGTGTTGCTGACGTTCAAGGTGCTCTGATCCCCAAGGTACCCCCCATCCCATCAGGAAGCAGGGAGACACAGGAAGCTGGAATTCTGAGGTACAATCGTCATGAGTGACTCCCAGGCAGGGGCCCTTCATTTCCAAGCCATCCATGGTCCTGGGGGAAGTACCACTGATGGTCTCAGAGTGGGAAGAAGCCACACACAGGGTAGAAGCTGGTAAAGCAGTGGGGCAGCTGCACAGGGGACTCAGCTTCCAAGTGCTTGGAGGATGGACTACCATCCCAACGCCTTGTTGCCAGTCTGTGTCATCATGGGAGGAAGTGGTGTTCTGTACAGCTCAGTCTGGGAGAACAGCACCTGTGGCAGGCCAGGGACTGCCGCCTTGCTCACACCCACTGGAGACAGAGGGCTCCCTGGGTGCAGGGAGGAGCAGATCAGACAGGCCTACTCCTGCAGGGATGTCTGGGCCCTTCTATAAACGTTGTGATATAAGCCTCACCAAAACACTCCTATATGCAAGTTATTATTCTCATTCTTTTAAGTGAGAAAGCTAAAACCAAGAAATGTTAGTTAACACCAGCTGTTGTAACAAATAAACCCTCAAATGTGTAAAAGTTAAAAATGACAAAGGTTTATTCTTGTTCACGTAAACTCCAAGGGGTATTCCTACCCAGCCCTCCTTCAGACATCAGCCTCCACTCTCCACTCTCAGGATTTCTCATGTTTTACACACTTGCTGTGCATTGGTCCCCACAGTGAAACTAATTTAAAATTTGGTAAGAATGGCATTTTAGAACTACAATGGATCATAGCCATAATAGCTTGAATTACATATTTTATTAAATAAGAAACTCAAGGGATTGAGGCGTTGATCAAGATCTGAAGATTAGATATATAAAAGTTTGTACATTGGTTCCACAAATGCTGGTGAAAATGTGGTAAGACTCCCCTCCTCAATAAATTACAAACACAAACAACTTGAAAATTCTACTCAGTTCCTACCTGTAGACATAAAGCATGAGGATTCAGAGTTCTAGAAACCACTGGCA
The DNA here is from genome assembly GCA_963574355.1 of Loris lydekkerianus. NCBI lineage: Eukaryota > Metazoa > Chordata > Mammalia > Primates > Lorisidae > Loris > Loris lydekkerianus. Next base: position 21,199 of record CAUYPK010003173.1, read on the forward strand.
TAAATATTTTGGCAAGGACAAAAAAAATGCATGTGGCTGTGGGTGGCAATGCCATTCAAAGAGATATGGTAGCCCCCTCCCCCATTCAAATGTTCCTTATAGGTGGCAAGTGAGATTTCTTGGTTAACTATCAGAGAGGTGAATTTGATTATATCTTATAGTTGGTGTTTCTCATATTTCTGATGAACACAGTGTGGAATAGGGCAGGAAATGAGAAAGTGGGTGCTCCACTGACCTCCACTGGGCTCCAGAGTGGGGCTGGTGGGGTCAGGATGCAAGGGCTGCTTATGGGAGAAAAAAGTCCCAGTGCAAAGTCCTGCGTGCTGGGAAAGGATGAAAAAGTGATAGGATCCATTTCATCTTTTGATTCACTTTCTTTAAAACCTAAAGAGTGAAAACTGCTCTCTTTTTAGGAGATTAAAATCTAGGCTGGCCGTCTCCACCAGAAGGTCTGCTTGTCTCCTCGAGTGGCCCTGCATGTGAGGTGTGGGATGGATGACACAGCCCTCGGAGGGCCAGACAGCTGTCCAGAGTGAAGGTCAGATGCTAATCTCCAAGCATCCTATCTTGTTTTCGTCCACATCCTTAACATCCACTTCCTGCCACCAAATAAAGGGTAGAAGAATGACAACATGAAGAAGAAAACATTAAGAACAATAGGGCATGATCAGCAGCGAAGTCCTGGAAATGTTCATCATCTTGTATCAACATATTTAGGACCTAAAACCTATCCTCCTTGCTGGCAGCTGACAGTGTTGATGAAATTGGCACAGTGAGCTTGGAGGCAAAGTCAGCTGATTCAGAAGAAGAACACTCCAATGTGCGCTTATTTTATTTCAGTGGTTCTCAACCTGTGGGTCACGACCCACAGAAACTGTATTAAAGGGCTGCGGCATTAGGAAGGTTGAGAACCACTCAACCTTATTTGTACATACAATAAGTCAAGGTTTGTGTGATGATCTTTTAAGTAAGAGAAATAATTTGTAAGAAAAAAGGCCTTTGGTTTTGAGCACTTACAATCTCTTGTTGAAATCTCTTGGGAAATGTATGATCTTTCAGAAATTCCCCTGAGTTTTTGCTTAAGTTAGCAAAACAGAAAGAAATGGGTGTGTTGTCCTGGAACCCATGGTAACAGAGGTGGGCTGCAAGCCTGAAGTTGGAGTGTTTGATTCTTATCTATTGTGTACAGAAAAGTTGAAATAAATTACATTTCAAGTACATTCATTTCCTGAGCTCTTTGGGGGTCTTAGGTGATTTGAATAGTGGAATTCCGGCCAAAAAACCAAACAAACAATAAAACATAATAATAATACAAAGCACGGCTTTGTAGAGTGGAGAAACCTCAAGTACAACAGAATTTTTAGAAATTTTGTTTTTAAACCACATTGGCCTGGAGTAGCTGAGGGATTTCATTATAATGTTCAGGTCAGCTTTGTGGTAAAGGCAATTGCTGTGCTGGCAATGAAATCAGAATGAAAAATATGTAGATAAGATAAAAAGCATCTTTCTTCTCAATTGCGAAAGTTTGGCGACCAATTAATTGCCTTATTTTACTTTTTAAAATTGTGTTTTATTTCACAATTTTATTTGGTTTGTAATACAGGGTGTCCTAAAACTCACCACATGTAGGGAACATGGGAAATTGTAGCTAAATGTACCTTTATTTTTTATTTTTGCAGTTTTGGCCAGGGCCGGGCTTGAACCTGCCACCTCTGGTATATGGGGCTGGCGCCCTACTCTTGGAGCCCCAGGCACCGCCCTAAATGTACCTTTATTTACAAAATATTCATTACAAAATTTTATAAAGAGGTGGCCAACACACAGAGACTATGTCATAACTACTTTGTAGAATTTTATAATGTACATTTTGTAAATAAAGGTACATTTAACTACAATTTCCCATTTCCCGTACGTATGATGATTTGGAGGGAGACTTCTAGGACACCCTGTTCTATTTACTTGGCCCCGTTATGGTAACTGTGCCATACTTTTGGCTTCTTTGTAAAATAAAATGGAAAACCCTAAGTCTCCACATGGAAAAAAGGATAGTCGGCACCAAAGTGCAAGGCCATTTGATCCAAGTGCAGCATGGGGCGCACTAGGCCTGGCTCCAGAAGACACAGGCACGTCCTCCGGCCCCACTCTCCTCCTCTTTTTTCCTCTTCTTACCCAAACTGTACGAGCTTCAAAGGAATCTCCTTGTAGCTGAGCGACCACGCTCCACCTAGAGTAAAACTTGCCTGCACTGGAGACTTCTGGACACAGTCAGAATCCAGCAAGTGAGAAACCCCAACTGTACCTAGAAACAGGGTCCCGTTGGGTGAGGGGTCCTGGGAGGTTTCATGATTGTTCTATCCTACATGTCAGAGGTCCTCAAACTTTTTAAACAGGGGGCCAGTTCTCTGTCCCTCAGATCGTTGGAGGGCCGGACTATAGTTAAAAAAAAAAAACTGTGAACAAATTCCTATGCACACTGCACATATCTTATTTTTAAGTAAAAAAACAAAACGGGAACAAATACAATCACACCGCCTCATGTGGAGTTTGAGGACCCCTGCTACATGTTGTCCCAGATTTGCTAGCAGAAAAACATCCCCTTTAAAACAGATAATCTCCTAGCTGCCAGGCTGTTTTTACATTAAAACATTTTTATATCGAGAGGTTATGTATTTTCTCCACTACTGCTAGTGTGGCTTAGGTGTTGGAAATATAAACAGCAATGGAACCATCCTTGTTATAAAAACTGAAAATCTGGAGATGCTCTGAGACGTTTTTTCTTTTTTTTTCCTTCCACCTCCCACTTCTGTCTTTCTCTTATTAAAAGGGTACTCATGACCACCTCCTGGGTATGGTTAATAAAAAAAAGATCCTTTTGCCTTCAATTCCAGTAGTTTTTTTGAACCTCTGGAATTTCCTAAGATGTGTCCAATTTAGCTGACCCCAAACTTTTCACTTAAGCAGAAATAGAGGCCTTAGAGGGGGAACTGCAGGTCTGTGCGGGGGTGGGGTGGGGGAGCGAGTGTGCAGCTCCTACCAGGAGGGCAGAGGGCGACTCGAGCGTCTGCAGCAAAGCACCCATCCTCTGTGTCCTGCTCTGCCTCTCAGGATTGGGAAGACAGAGCTCTGTTTACACTTGCTATGACTGTCTCATTAGTAGGTCATTTCAAAAGTTTTGTCCGTTTTTATGAGTCTACTTTAAACTGTAATATCTTAGTGAATATTTGTTCAATTTAATCAAAATAAGAGCCATTTGAATCAGTGCACTTTTGCCAACGTAACACAAGTCGATTAATTCTGTCGGCATAAAAATTGGGTGCTCGGGATT
>CAUYPK010003175.1:0-34078 GCA_963574355.1 Loris lydekkerianus
TGAAGGCTATAACCCAACTATACCACAAGACTATGAGGAAAGGACCAAGGAAGGGGAAGGGAGGGGGGAGGTTTGGATGGAGGGAGGGTGATGGGTTGGGCCACATCTATGGTGCATATTTTTATCTATAATAAAAAAAAATAAAAAAATAAAAAATAAAAAAAAAGAAAATGAGACTGCATCATAGTAGTCTATGTGTGGCATGGAGCTACACACAATTAAGATGGAAAATTTCAGCACTAAGTGCTTTATTAGAAAGAAGATCTAAAATCAGGAAGCAAAGTTTACTTAAAACAAGTTAAGAAGAGGTTATTAAACCCAAAGCAAGAATAAGGGAATAAATAATGATGATAGCAGCTATCAGTCAGACAAAAAACCAAAAGAAAATAGATAACAATGAAACCAGAAGTGAGTTCTTTGAAAACTAAAAATAAAATCAATAAACATCTTGCCAAACTGGTCAGAAAAAAGATGACTTGAATGAAGCTTTGAAAAACTGTCATCAACACTCTTGAAATAATTAATGTTTTTAAGGATTTTTCCGGTATAAAAATTAATCTCAAACATATTAAAATTAACAGTAATGGATGGCAAAACCTCAGCAAATAGGAAATAAGGATAAACTAAAGCTCAAGAAAGTTAAGTCAATAAAAAGACACAATCATCTCAGAGATGAAATGAAATTACAAAGAATGAATACATTCAACCAATAACCTAACAAGAGTAATTGAGAAAAGGAGTGAAAACAAATAGTGACAGATTTTTTTTTTTACAGCAGAGCAGAAAGTCATAAATATAAAAGAGGGGTAAAGAAAATTCAATGACAGTCTCTAAAAAAGAACAAAGCACTGAACATAAGTAATATTTAACATTATAGTTGAGATAATTTTCTATAAATAAGAACTCTGCATCTACATATTGAAAGAAGCTACTTTGTGTCTTGGGAAATTGATAACTGGTAGACATCTTTTAGGAAATTTTGACTTTAGGAGAAAAGTAAAAGCAATCTTCAGACCTGATATGAAAAAAATCTAGATCACTTATGAAGGAAAAAAATGAATTAGCATCAGAATTTTCACCATCGTTGGAGCATCACAGCATATGTTAAAGAACAATGAAAATATACTATAAGGTAATATGGCATGGCTGAGCCCATATTTCAGTAACTGTAACAGTAAATTTAGATGGGCTTAATTCACCTATTAAGAGAAAAATATCTTCACTTCTGGATATCAAAGGACACAATCAACAGTGTGAAAAGACAACTCACAGAATAGAAGAAAACATTTCCAAATCATTTATCTGATAAAGGGTGACTATTCAGAATATTTAAAGAATCTATACTGAACAACAAATAATTAAAAATGGGCAAAATATATGAATAAATAATTCTTTAAAGAAGATATATAAATAGACAATAAGCACACAAGAAGATGCTTAATATTACCAATCATGAGGGAAATGTAAATCAAAACCACAATAAAATACTACCTCACACCCATTAGGATGGCTACTGTAAAAATTGTTAGCAAGAATGTAGAAAAATTAGAACCTTTGTACATTGTTGTTGTGAATGTAAAATGGAAAAGCTACTGTGGAAAATAGTATGGTGGTTCTTTGAGTAATTAAAAATGATCCAGCAGATTCACTTTTGGCTATATACCAAAAAGAAAGGATAGCAGTGGCCTGAAGAGATATTTGCATACTCATATTCATTATTATTATTATTATCATTATTATGTAGCATTATTCATATTAGCCCAAAAGAGAAAGCAACCTAATTGTCCATCAGCACATGAATGGATAAGATGTGATATGTACATAAAATTGAATATTATTTAATCTTAAAAAGAGGAAATTCTGGCAACATGGATGAACCTTGAGAAAATATGGTAAGTGAGGTAAGCCAGGTACAAAAGGACAAATACTGTACAAGGTACCTAGTATAGTCAAATTCATAGAGGCAAAAAGTAGAATAGTGGTTGCCAGGTGCTGAGCAAAAGGAGATACAATGAGTTACTATTTAATGAGCATAAAGTTTCATTTGAGGAAGATGAAATATTTTGGAGACAGATGGTGATGGCTACATGAAGGTGTGAATGTACTTAATGCATAAGTACTTAATGATCTGTACACTGAAAAATAATTAAGTGACAAATTTTATGTTCTGTGTATTTTATTACAACTACATTTTTTAGTCTCCATTGTAGGTCAATATGGTCATGTGACCAAGTTCCAATCAGTGAAAGATAAGGATATGTTACATCTTTTTAAATATGTTTCAAATATATATTTCAAAATTGGGTATATGTTAAATCACAAGACAAATCTTAGTAAGTTCTATAAAATTGGTTAATAAAGCATCCTCTGATGACACTGAAGTAAAATAAAATTAGTTTAAAAAATAAACTTTCACTGAATTATATAAAAAGCTTTTTAAAATAATATACAAATCACAGGGGAAAAAAACAATATTGTATAACTCTGAAAAATAATAATAGTGAAAGTACTACACACCAAAACTGAGGATAAATTCACACTCAAGAACTACCATACAAAAACAAAAACTTAAGAAGGAAATCATAATAACAAGAATTAATGAGTTAAATTAAAAAAAAACATAGAACAAATAAATAAAAATGTTGAGATATTATTAAAATAATAAAAGAAAATAGTGGGCCAATATTAACTTTTTATTAAAAGGATTTGCTCTGTATAATTTGGATTCAAAGGGCCACACTTATAGATCCAGGAGGCTACATGCGACCATATGGCTATAGGTTCCTCACCCCTAAGAAAGAAAACATGAAATAAGAAATTATATGGAAGAAATAACCTTTGAAATGGAGGAATTAAAAAATAAATAAAAGTGTATTTTGTACACCTCTGCAAATAGAGTTGACAACATGTATGAAATAGATAATTTCCAAGGAAAGTGTGATTTATCAAAACTAATACTTATAGAGAAATTTTAAACACACAAATTTATAGGGAAAATTTTTTAAACAATTCGCCAGTGCTATATTAAACTAAACCAATGTTAAAAATTTTAAACAATTCACTAGACAAATTTTCAAATTTAATATTTGAAATTTTGATATTTAAAAATTTTCTCAAATTATCAGAAACAGGATAATCTCATTGCTACTAAAACTGCTATGTATATTATTCTAGAACATAACAATATGAATAGAAAAAAGGAAATATATAAAATTATAAACTATGTCATTATAAATATTGATGTCAATGTTCTAAATATATTTTAATTAGAAATCTAAATAAAATATTAGCAAACCAAATCTAACAACATACCAAAAAATATATTATTACCAAGTGGATTTGTTCTATTAATTTAAAGATTATGAAATCTATTCTAAAAATATTCTAACTAATATATCTAATGATAAATAATAATTGCCTTAAAGAATGCTATAAAAGACTTCAACAAAAATAAACCAATTACTGATATGAAATACACACTCAATTTCAAATTTTTAGATACTTTTAAAGTAACTGCTGTATTGAGCTAGAACCAGGTACCCTACAATTTACCCATTTAAAGTATATAATTCAATGATTTTTAATGTATTCACAGAATCGTGTAACTATCAGCATAATTAATGTTAGAATGTTTTTATCACCACAAAAATGACTCTTCTTCCTCTCCAAACCTCCTAGCCCTAAACATTAACTACTTTACCTTCCGTATCTATGGATTTACTTGTTATAGGCATTTCATAGAAATAAAGCCATATAACATATGATCTTTTGTCACTGCCTTCTTTAACTTAGCAAAATGCTTTCAAGGTTTATCCATGTTGTAGCATATATATGTACTTTATTCCTTTTTATTGGCAAATAATTCATTTTATGGATATATCATATTTTATTTATTCACTCATCAATCAATGGATAATTAGTATTAATTCTGCTGTGAATTTTTATGTGGATGTGACTTTAATTCTTGGATATTTACCTATACTTAGAATTGCTGCATCAAATGGTAACTTTGAATTTAACATTTAGAGACATGGCAGATAAACTTTAAAAAGTGACAATACCATTTTATGTCAGTACACTGTGTCTGTAGTTTTTCTGCACTATTGCCAGTGCTTGGTATTATCTGACTTTCTGAGTACACAGGCTCCTTGACTTGTACAATGGAGTTATGTCCCAATAAAACCCTTATAAATTGAAAATATTTTAAGTAAAAAATGCATTTAATTACCTAACCTATCAAACTACATTGCATAGTCTACCTTACTTTAAATGTTCTCAGAGCACTTACCTTAGCCTATGGTTGGACAAAATCATCTAACATAATGCTTATTTTATAATAAAGTTTTATTTCTCTTATATATTTTAGAGAGTTTGTGAAGAATTAGTATTAATTTTCTTCAAGTTTGTGGTGGAATTCAACAGTGAAGCCATCTGGACCTGGACTATTTTTTTGTGAGGGTTTTTTGGGTTTTTTTTGATTGCTGATTCCATTCATTACTTGTTATAGGTCTATTAATATTTTCTAATTCTTCTTAAGTTAGTAATGATACTTTGTGTCTTCTTAGGAATTTGTCCATTTTGTCAAATAATAGTAAATTGAAATAAAACTCTGAGAAATGATAATAGTTATCTAATTTGTTAAAATATTTTTATTGATAGTACTCTAATACAATCTTTTAAATTCTTTTAGGTAAGTAGTGATGACCTTTTTTTCATTGCTGGTTATATGTGCTCTTTTTTTTTTCTTGGTCTGCTTATCTAAAGATTTGTAAACTTTTTTGACCTTTTCAAAGATTTCCCTCCCAGCTTTATTGAGGTATAAGAGAAAAATAAAATTTGTTTAAAATCTACAACTCAATATTTTCTTATAAATTAATATGTCCTTCACCTCACATAATTGCCATTTTCCTTTTTTCAATTCTGAGAATATTTAATCTGCCCTCTTAGAAAATCTGAAGTATTATTTAACTATAGTTACACTGTTGTACATTAGATATCCAGAGCCTATTTAACTTGCATAACTTATTTAATACAGTATTAATACTTATTAATAATATTATTAATACAGTATTATTTAACTATAGTTGCACTGTTGTACATTAGACATCCAGAGCCTATTTAACTTGCATAACTGAAACTGATTAATATCTCCCCTTTTTCCTCTTCCCCACCCCCTGGAAACTACTATTCGACTTTCTGCTTCTATGAATGTATTTTTCTTTCTTTATGTAGTGGAGATCATGTGGTATTTGTCTTTCTGTGTAAGGATTATTTCAGTTAACATAAAATCCCTTGGGTTCATCCATGTTGTTATGAATGGCAGGATTTCCTTATTTTTTAAAACTGAGTATTATTTCTCTGTGTCACATTGTGCAATCTATTCATCTGTTGACAAATATTAATACTGTTTTCAAACCTGGACTATTGTGAATAATCTTTTTTTTTTTTATACACAGTCCACAATCAGAGAGGTATACATGCATATTAGCAGGGCAAATTCAAATTGTATATATATTTCAAAAGCAGTCTGTTTCACACATATTATAAATGCATAAGTATAATGAACAGTTTTAGACTTTTTAACACACGCACATACATATATGTGTACATATTTATAAAAATTCAAATATTTTGGCACTTCCACTTTTTTTTTCTTATGAGACAGAGTCTCACTATGTCACCCTCAGTAGAATGTCATGGCATCACAGTTCGCAGCAACCTCAAACTCTTGGGCTTAAGTGATTCTCTTGCCTCAGCCTCCTGAGTAGCTGCGACTACATGTCCCTGCCATAAGGCCTGGCTATTTTTTGTTGCAGTTGTCATTGTTGTTTAGCAGGCCTGAGCTGGGTTTGAACACACCAGCCTCGGTGTATGTAGCTGGCGCCATGACCACTGTGCTATGGGCACAGAGCCGGCATTTCCACTTTTTACAGGACACTGCTTCTATCTAGACATAGGTATATTTTCCAGTAGGGACTTCCTGAAGAATTGGTTGTCACTATGCTATTCTACTGCCTCAGACCACAGACTGTCTTTCTTATACTGTTGTGTTGTGTCTAACCCCACACCAAACACTGCAGAGTGCCTGGCTGAGCTGCCTCCTCTTCCCCACTGACCTTGTCACTTCTCTTCCATCTCTGTCTGCATGTGAATATTCTGTTCACATAAGCATCATACCATCGTTTTTTTTTTCTTCTTCTTGTGACTCTTTGCATAATTGGTCTTTTGAAAGATTTACCAACACCCTTTTCAGTTCATATCCATCCTTCTCAATTTGATTTGTTTGAACCTAAAAATGACTATCATGGCCACCTTTCCTGACTTTTTAAACTCCTCCTTCCCAGCAGTTATCACTCTATGGCACAGCAGCCCCAAAAGTATTACCATAAATTTTATTATGTGCCAAACCCCTGTTCTAAGCCTTTTACAAATGCTAATTCACTTCATTCTCACAGAGGCTACTATGTGCCAAACCCCTGTTCTAAGCCTTTTACAAATGCTAATTCATTTCATTCTCACAGCGGCTATATACTAGGTACTAGTATTAACCCCTGTTTACACATGATGAAATTAAGACAGAGAGTCTGAGTAATTCCCCCAGAGTCATGCAGAGGTGGCAATGGGATAAGAAACTCGGCAGTCTTATCTCCTGACCCAGGCACCCAACACTGTGCCTGGCTGCCCCTCCCAAATATCTCATCATTGACTCAAATTGGTTGTCCCATTGATTTCCATGTGTGTTTTCTACCTCCCCTGGACTGTAAGTGTTGTGACGTCACAGACCACATCTTCCAAACTTGTGTCTCTCCTAGTGTCGCTATGGAATTCTGTACATTCTAGAAATCTAGTAATTATTGCTTGAATAAAAAACTACCAATAAAAGTGGAAATAAAATTTTAAAAAATAGACATGTGGAGAGACCACTTTGAGATTTGAAGATTTATAAGTTTATAATTTTGCCTTCATGAATTAAATAATTCACTAAATCTAAATGCATTGATTACTGATAATGAAATGTCTATATTAGTATATTTGGTCTTCCTTTTAATAGCTCTTAACTGTCATTCTAAGCATTTGATACATAGAATAAGCATACTTTCTCTTGTTTAAAGTAACCCGCTGGCACTATTTATCCCTGATAAATAATACGCTAGACATTTCAAATCCTGAATGATTAAGAGATAGTCAAATCAATATCATCTAGATAATACATAAAAGATGGATGCAAATTTTATAGCAAAGAAATTAATAATTAATTTATATCTGTTTACTGTAACAAAAATTTACTGTCAGCTTTTTTTGAAGTTTAACAATGCTTGAGCCAACAAAAATAAATTATATATGAAAAATCGCTGTTTAAAGGTAGAAATGCTATTAAAATAATTATATTATTTAACATTTATGGATGTTACATAATCTATTATATGTAGTATATCATGCACTATCTTTTGTTTGATAATCTTGCAGAGCTGCTACAGCTCATATTACTCTTATGTATGGAGATATTAAACTTTTATTTCAGCAATTAAAAAAGCCACTATTTTCCACATAACAAAGCTTTTGCTGAAGAATCAGAAATGAATAATATAATAACAAAAGTAATCATTCCCCAAATTGAATTTATTCTGCATAGCACAAGTGACTCAACAATGAAAATTTTGTTTTAAATAGTGCATATAAAAGTCTTTGTCCCAGATGGCGCCTGTGGCTCAAAGTGATAGGGCACTGGCCCCATATGCTGGAGGTGGTGGGTTCAAACCCAGCCCTGGCTGAAAACTGCAAAAAAAAAAAAAAAAAAAAAAAAAAAGTCTTTGTCTCTGGAATCCAGCTCTAAGAGGCTTCACTATCTAGGTTGAAAATGGTTTTGTAGGATATATGTCCTATTTTTGCATATCTGCAGTAAGCTTGGTAATTACTAATACACCAAGCAGACACAATTACACCTTGTGTGCTACATAAGGGAATCATTTGTGGTCTGCATCCTACAAAGAGCAGTAGGGGGCCAATGGCAAGCGACAAAATGCTTTACAAGACAGAAGGAGAATAGAGGAACCCATGTGCACAGATACAAGGACCTTGATTCTTCTAGCAATGATTTAAACCTCTTTCCATCAATTATTGTCCTTTGTCTCAAGAGTTTTATCACCAGCAGCATTACAGGAACTGCACAAAACAATGCTCAAACTCTGTAACCCCATGAACTGTGCTGACATTTCCACACCCTGTTGCTACATCTGACCTGGTTATTCAGAATACTTAAGCAAAAGAAAATGGGAGGAGGAGGAAGTTGTCACCATTGCAAAACCTGCCTATACACACACACACACATACACACATATACCATGTATACACACACATACATACACGTATGTATTTAGGGCTTACTCAGAATTCCATTTCTCAAAACCGAAAGCCATCCTACTCTCAAAGTGGTATTTTTCAAAGTAGTTTCTACTCCATTTTAAAAACAAAAACGTGAAAATCTGCTTGAGTGAAAATGATAATTGTAGGAAAGAGACCAAATATGGGTATATGGAGGGGCGAGATACTAAACAGGACAATTTCACATCTGAAGGAACTGAACTCCAGTGAGTCAGATGCCCTTTTAAGTTACAGTGAGTCACAGGAATAATTTTCTTGCTGTGAAACTCTTCAAAGTTTTGGGTTTAATTGCAAGCAATAGCGGTTTTTATTGTAACAGAATTTCCTCTGTTAATTATTATATGATGTATATTATTTTATATTATTTTCATTTAAGATGCTATTTTAAAATATCTTACAATTATGAATTTTTAAGACCTTAGGAAAGTTAGTTATTAATGGCAGTTTGTCAGGTTTCCTGAAACAAAGCCCTGTCTTTCAGAAAATGTTTACAATTTATGAGGAAAACAAAGTATCCTGGGGCTAAAATATTTATTGGCACCTAGAAGTCTGAAGAGAGAGTCAGGGGGCTGTAGTTTTTTGAGGGCACTTTATCATGGGCTGCATTTCCAAAGGTTTCCCTGAATGAACAGGACTGATTACTCAGCCTTCTATTCCATGCCTAGTCCTTTCCATTTTCCTTGGCACCACTGAGAGCCAGGCTATTTTTAGTTAAGTAGTTTTCTATTTTTAGACAACTACCACTTACAAGACATTTGTTAGGGAAAAAAAGCACACACACAGGGAAGAGGAAAAGAAGCTTCCCTCCACATATTGTGAAGCAGCCTTCAACCTGTAACTCCAGGCATTTCAGTCTTGGAAAAAATAAAGAAAAATTCCAAGTTCAGGGTTTTAAAAATAAGCCTATCCTATGGCAAATAGCCAAAATACAACAAGCTGTTACTATGTGAAACAGTGACTACAAAAACAAAGAACATTCTCCAATGATTAAGCTGAGAGAAAAGTTGAAGAGCCATTAGGTTATAAGAAGGTTGTACAGGCATGTAACAATTTTCCAGCCTCTTAGCCAGAGGTATGGAGCTTTGAAATTTAGATGTGGGGGAAAAACTTTCATCTGAAAAATTAAAGCTAGGATGTGAGATGCCACTTTAAGGTTGAAACTTTTATCAAGCTTAAAGGCAATTATATTCACTGCATTTTCTAACATTATTATACTCTATGGATAGATTTCTTTAGAAATTATAACCATCTGTTTACAGAAAAACCATACATTAAAAAATCCAGTGCCAATAGGAAAGCAAAGGCTGAGACATATACATGCTGCATGAATAGGTGAGTGTATATATACATTCACTGTCTATATGTCATTACATTCACTAATTTTACTTTTGCTTTAAATGTGAATAAATGGGAATGACTGGTTTAGCCTATTAGGTTATTGTACTTGTCATTCAAGGCCTTGCCCTTCATGTAAAAGGTACCATGAGATGTTTCCAAGTGCTCCCATTTGTAATTTCTTTCTTCTCTGTTAGCCCACTGAATTTTGTCTGTGTCTTACTATGGTCCAGATCACTGGGAAATCACAGTTACAAACGCATTACAGTAACTCACACAATGCTTTGGCAAATAAGTGGTCTTCATTTTTACCACTATCTGTTGAATGAAAGAACAAACACTGCTTGTATTTTGTCTACCCCAGGCTACTGGCCCTGGTGGGCAGTGAACATGTCATAATCATTTCATTCCTTGCATTTAAACTTCATAAGTGCTTGTGTGAAAGAAAAAAATCTTCGTTAGATCTTCTTAATTTATGCAAAAAGCTGTAGCTATAACAATGCAGTATTTATTACATAATATACCTGTTAGTATAAAATGTTAAATCATCTCAAATTAAGAATTTGTTTCTTTTGGTTAATATTATTTATTCCTAGATCTTTTCCCTTGACTTGGAAAATAAAACCAATTTTTACAATTTAACAGTTTACAATGGGTTTTGCCATCTTTTATAACCTGTAATCCTCACAAAAACCCAGGACCTCAGGGTAGGCAATATTCACGGGAGGTTCTGTAACTTTCCTCAGGTTAGAGAATCTGTGTGATGTGCTGTAACTAGAACTCAATTTTTAATCTCTGTCTTTCTTCCATGTTGGTGAGGCTTTCATTATCTTTTTGAAGAATAGCTATTCTAATAATTGAGGTGCTGTCTTACTGTGGTTTTGATTTGCAATTTCCTGATGATTACTGATGCTAAGCACTTTGTCATATACTTGTTGACCCTTTGTATGTCGTCTTTGAGATATGTCTATTCAGATCTCAAGTGTGATGCCTGCAGCATTGTTGTTTTTGCTAAGATTGCTTGGGCTATTAAGAGTCTTTTGTGGCCTCATATAAATTTTAGCATTTTTCTACTTCTATAAAATATTCTGTTGGGACTTTGAAGGAGATTAATTAAATATGTATATCACTTTGGATAGCATGGACATTTTAACAAGACTAATTTTTCTAACCCATAAATATCAGATGGGTTTCCATTAATATGTATGCAAAGAATCAAATTTTAGTTTATTTTTCTATATTGTTTTTAACTTTTATACTTCATCAGTTTCTGCTATAATCTTGATTATTTCAGTGTTTCTTCTTTGTTTTAATTTAGTTTGCTCTTCTTTGTCTTAACATGGATAGATTATTGACTTGAGATTTTTTTCTTTTTTAATATAGCTGCTTATAGCTGGAAATTTCTCTCAGCAGTACTTAAGCTGTATCTAAAAAGTTTTGGTATGTTGTATTTACATTTCATTCTTCTCAAAATATTTTTGGTTTCTTTAACCACTTATACATTCACTACAGACACTGAAACTGTCTTAGGGTTGCCATTTACATTTTATACCCCTTTCCATTACTTCCTTTCAACTTATTTGTACCTGAGGTCTAAAGTAGGTTTCCTGTAAACAGCAGATAGTTGTATATTATTTTTTTATTTTTATTTCATCATCCATACCTTCCTTTTCATTGACTCATTTAAACAATTCTGATTTGATGTTATTGTTGATGCTGTTGTATTGATGTCTGCAATTTAAATTTTTGTTTTCTATGCCTCTCCTTCCATTTTGCTTCTGTAGTCCTCCATTACTACTTTTTTTATATTAAATGAATATTTTCTAGTATAACATTTTATTTCTTTAAAGAATTTTTCACTCTTGTTACTCATTTTCTTAGGGAATGTATATCCTAATTTATAGAATTCTACTTCAGATTTATACTAACTAAATTTCAGTGTTATATAGAAATGTTATTCCTATGAAGTCCTATTCTCTTTCTCCCCCCCTTTTTTCTATTGTCATTATACATGTTATATCTATGTGTGCTACAGACTCAACAATGTATTGTTAGAATTACTTTATATGATTGTATGTCCTTTAAGGAAGCTGACAGAAAAGTAGAGCAAGTATATACAGTACTTATAAAATTTGTGACATTAATCTTTTTGCTTGCTATTTGTGGTTCTCTTCAGCTTTTCCTGTGGTTTCAAATTACCAATTAGTGTCTTTTCCTTGTTAAAACACAGCTTCCCCCCCCACACACACACACATTTGTATTGTTATTGGAAAATATGTTATAGGTCTCTTCATACAATTACATACATATTGTTATAAAAATTAATTTTTAAATCAGTTAAGTGATCAGAGAATATATGTAATTATGTTGTCTTTTATAATTACTTATGTGGTTACCTTTACTGGTACTCTGTTCTTTATATGGATTCACACAGGATCTGGGTTTACTTTCTTTCAACATGAAGAGCTTCCTTAGTATTTTTTGTAAGAAAGCTCTGCAAGCAATAAATTCTTAGTTTTTGTTTATCTGGAAATATCTTTATTTTACCTTTATTTTTAAAATGTAATTTTGCTTAATGTAAGATTTTTGGTTGACATATTTTTTTTTTTTTTTCCTTCAAGTACATTGACTGGACTGTGTCATTCTACATTCTGCTGCTTTTTGGCCTTTTTTTTTTTGAGACCAAGTCTCACTATGTTGCTCTCAGTAGAGTGCTATTGCGTCACAGCTCACAAGCTCACAGCAACCTCAGACTCTTGGGCTTAAGTGATTTTCTTGCCTCAGCCTCCCAAGTAGTTGGGACTACAGGCACCTGCCACAATGCCCCACTATTTTTTTGTTGCAGTTGTCATTATTGTTTAGGCCTAAGATGGGTTCGAACCCATGAGCCTGGGTGTATGTGGCTGGTGCCATAACCAGTGTGCTACAAGCGCCAAGCCTGGCCAGCTTTTTTTTCTCTTTAACTTAGCTGTTAATCTTAGGTTGATTCCATCAGTGAATCATTTTTCTCTTGGTGCTTTCAAGATTTTCTTCTTGGCTTTCAGAATTTTTACTGCGATGTGTGTACTTGTAGATGTCTTTGTTTTTTCCTATTTGGAGTTCATCAGCCTTCTTGAATGTGTAGATAATGTTTTTCATCAAATTTAGGAAAATTTAAGTCATTATTTAAAAAATATTTTTCTGTCCTCTTTGCTCTTCAACTTTGATTATGCATGTGTTGATGTGATTAGTGATATCCCACATCTCATTTTCCTTCATTCTTTTTTCTTATGGTTTTTCTTGAACTGTTGAAATAATCTCCTACTTGTTTTTCCAGCATTAGTCTCTAATACCCTCAAAATTGCTCTATGAAATGAAGTTATATTAATATTTCTGAAATATACCTTACGTATGCCACTCTACAATTTGAAAGCTTCCAATAACTCTCCATTGTCTATACTGCAAAGGAGTTATATAGATCGCCATTGATTGGTTCTTTTGTACATCATCAACATTGTTTTTACTATTCTTCTCAGTGAATCTTTTAATTTAGCCAAATTGGCCTATCCATAAGACCACAATTTTAATCTCAACATCTATAACACTTTATGCCTGTTAGTCATTTACTTATGTTATTTTGTATTATCATTGTTATATTTGTTTTGTTTAATCTAGTGAATTTTAAGCCTCTAAGTTTAGTAATTTCTTTATACCTTACAATTTAGTATAGTGACCTGAACATTAGAAATAGCAATAAATGTAATTGTTGATGATGGTTGTTATATATATCATGACACAAATATGTTTCAATTACTGACAATGAATATAATTAAAGCAGAAAACCCTCACCCAAAATAAATTGTTGGAGTTGAAAATTGAAATAAAACATTAATCAATTAATTATGTAATTATTCTTTTCCACTAAAATCAGTTGATGACACTGATGTTTATTGATTGAAAAATGCTTTTATATATACAGACAACTATAAATATTGTTTTATTTAATTAATGGTTTGGCAATTTAGAGAGGCACTGAATGGGAAACACCTATAAACTGTAAGGAATGGGTCACTCTCTTGGCTGTGTAACTTCTTTTAGGTCTCTCTGTTCTGAATTTATTACCCCAACTAGCAATTTCTAACCATTTGTTCCTCAATCTTTTTTTTTTTCTTTTTTTTTTCTTTTCTTTCTTTCTTTCTTTCTTTTCTTTTCTTTTTTGGTACAGAGTTTCACTATGTTGCCCTAGGTAGAGTACCATGGTGTCACAGCTCACAGCAACCTCAAACTCTTGGGTTTAAGCATTTCTCTTGCCTCAGTCTCCCAAGTAGTTGGGACTACAGGCACCCGCCACAATGCCCAGCTGCAATTTTTCTGTTGCAGTTATCATTGTTGCTTAGCTGGCCTGGGCTGGGTTTGAACTTGCCAGCCTCGGTGTATGTGGCCAACACCATAACCACTGTGCTCCAAGCACAGGGCCATGTTCCTCAATCTTAAGACTAATGTTCAGACTGAGTCCATTAGAAAAAATTTTATCATTACAAGGCATCATAATCTACATATATCTGCAATTTTATTTTATATATAGTGGAGATATTTATTATTTTTACAATGTGAATAATTATGACCAAAATTTTATATTATTGTTTGCTTCTTTAATTGACATAGGGTAAAAGAAAGAAAAGGCTATTTCAGAAAGTATGCCATGGAACAGATAATACTTTGTCATTTGCTGACTCCTTGCCCTTTAAACAAATTGAATAAAAACTATCTCAATATCTATTTGGATTTGTCTGTGTCATTCTGAAACTAACCTAAAAATGTAAACATATGCACATAAACTTCTCTGTGTATAATAGGTGTGTGTGTCAATAAACATCTGTGGTAATATAGGAAAAAATAAGGACTTACTAAAATAAAAAATAAATAAGCCTAGAATTTCCAAATATATGTTAATTTTATCAAAATGAGATATAAAATTAAACCAAAGCATAACTAGTAAGACAAGCATGTTATGTGTAGAAGTAATTTTGCTTCCATTTCCTTTTGATTTCTTATTTAAAATCTTATTGAGTCTAAATGGCATTGCTCTTTCTTTACTAGAGACTATTATTATTTTATGCAAATACACATCATTAAATTTATTTTTAATCATAAAATGTATTATCAGTGTTCACTGTCTAATAGGCTTTTCTTTAAATTAATTTGATGGAAATGGAATGATGTTAGTAGTCCATTACGTGCTTTCAATGAAAGTTTTTCCACATATGAAAGGGGATTGGATGTGTTATAGATAAAATATCAAACCTAGTATAGTTATTCATAATTATCTTGGTCTGTTTTATGCTGTTTAACTGAACATCACTGACTGGGTAATTTATAAATAATTTATGAACAATAAAGATTTATTTGGCTCACAAATCTGAAGGCAAAAGTCCAAGATTGAGGAACCACATTTGACGAGGGTCTTCTTGCTGTATTTTAACATGACAGAGGATATCATAGTATCACATGGCCAGAGACCATGCAAAAGAGGGAAGATGGACAAAATTATCCTTTTATCAGAAACTAACTCCTGTGATAACTGACCCACTTTCATAATAAACAGAAAGTCCAATCTTGAGGGTAGAGCCCTCATAACCTAATCACCCTTTAAAGTCCCTTTTTTGAACTCTGTTGTATTGGTGATTAAGTTTCCAACATATGAACTCGGGAGGACACATTCAAGCCATTGCGAGAGTAACACATTTCATTATGCAGATAAGTATAGATGTATATGTGTCTTCAATTCTAAACTTGTTTATTTTATATTCAAACTTAGATAGTTGAAATAACTTTACATGGAAGTAGATTTATGTGTGGAAAATGTAAAGCAATTAAAGTTGAATAATTTTATAAATAATTTTATAAATTATGTAACAGTCAATTGTTAGAACTCTAAAAGTTGTTTGTAAATTCAAGAAAAATATTAGGACACCATTACTACCCAGAAGAATGAAAATCATGTTACAACAAAGACATTTGCACCAGAATGTTTATTGCAGTCCAATTCATAACTGCCAAGTTGTGGAAGTACCCCAAATGCCCATCAACCCATGAATGAATTAAGAAATTTTGGCATATGTATACCGTGAATACTATTCAGCCATAAAAAAGATGGTGACTTTGCATCTTTTTTTTACATGGATGAATTTGGAATATATTCTTCTTAGTAAAGTATCCCAAGAATAGAAAAAAAATTATCCAATGTACTCAATATTATTATGAAACCAATATATAAATGCTTACACTTTCATACAAATGATAAAACACAAATATACAAATATAGCCTAACAATGGTGGGGGTGGGGAGAGAGAGAGAAGAGAGGAAGGGGAAAGGGAGGGCAGTTTATGGGATCTCGTTTAATGTACACAGTCCAAGGATATATTTCAAAATAATGAAGTCTTACCACAAAAATAAGTGAGGTCATGGTTATGTTAATAAGTTTGATTAAATATTCCACATTGTATATCAAATTATAATATTATACACCATACATGTATACATTTATGATTCTACTGAAAATTAAATTTAAAAAATACTAGGACACAGGCATGTGTATATCCTATTATGACAAACACATAAGTACATTATTCTTTTTTTTTTTACCATTCCTTTAGTCAAAAACTTTTCAATACTTACATTTGAGTAGAATTTAAATTATATTTAGTAAAATACTTTTTCTTTCCTTAGGAAAAAGTCAAAGAGAAGGAAGAAAATCTGAGTCTTGTAAACCAATTCTTAAAGTAGAATACAAGACCTGCAGAAACAGGTATGCATTTTTACTTTAGAAGTAAGACACAGAGACAAGAAAGACAGATAACCTTCAGTGTTAATATATTGTTTGAAATTTTACATAATGATAAATATAGTATGATATAGTGAATATAATAAATGTTAATTACTTCAAAATTCTTAATAAGAACTTAGATAAGTATTATATATATTAATTTTAACAATAGAGGACTTTTTTGGCCTTGCATATTATAGGTAGCAGTACTGATTAAGCAGAAACTATGTGACTATTGGTATTTCATCTGAAAGAATTAAATATGTAACCAAGACTCTGAACTTTTGAGTTTACATTCTAAAGTTGGAAAGATTACAATTAATTAGAAAGAGAAAATTATGTATATTGGTATAATAGAAGTGCTAAATTTTAAGATATAGAAAATTTTAAAATAATATTTAATAAAACATTATCTTGTATTCATAGTGGCTATATCCCGTACATTAATAATGTTCCTTTTACTTGAAGTAATTTAGTGGCAATATTCTTATTCAGAATTACCATAATAAAACTTGGCTAAATATTAACTTTATTTTAACTCTAACTTTAACTCTATTTTAACTCTAAATATAAATCCTACTTTATTTAATTGTATGCTCATATTAGAATATTGTCTATTTGCATATGCCTTGTCTTCTAAAGTTTTAGTAGTATAAAGTTATGGTCATTTTTAACCAGCTACTTTAAATACATATCATATCTCCTTAGCCTAGCCTAATGTTACTATGCATTAATTGGTAAAAATGACTATAGTTTATAACTAAAGTGTGAAAATGTTTCAAATACTGTAAATGGGAAATATATATTACATATATTTTTCTTCTTAAAATATTACTTATAATTTAAACATTGCTTGTGTCTTTCAGTTCAATAATATGTATTTATATTACTTATTATATAGTGTTGCACCTCAAGAGTTATTGAGGTGCAGTGTACTATATTAACTATTCCTAACAGCTTGTATTATTTTGTTTTGTTTTTCCTTTTCATTGGTATATTTTGCTTTTAAATTTTTTTCTCTTTCCTTCAGTGTTGGGCTATCATGACATCGTATATTTACATTTTGTTATATCCAGTCTTTTGTTTGTATCCTAGGCTAAAATACTTAAAAGACAAACTTGTAAATAGATTCATGTGAAGGCCTGAGAGGTTTCTCCATGATAAAGTGCAGATACATAGACTTTAATAACGTCTCTTGTATTGCTATAAATGTATTTCTTTGAGGCTGTTAACAATATTCAGTTAGAATAAAATTTATTAGGTTATTACTCTATACCATGAACTGTGTAATTTCTTTGGTATTCTGAAATGACATTGCTGCCTCCTTTTGAATTTGTTATATTCTACTAGCAGAGGCAAGATCATAAACTAGTGGTTTCTATACAAAATTTAAGATACTTTTACAGAGACATGCTATAGAGGAACACAAAAAAAGGTACCTTACCCAACCCTGAAGGGAGTGGGGAGAAGTTTTGTCCTTTCCAATATTAAAGAGGCAATGTGTATACACAAAAAGGGGGGAGTAAATTGCTCTTTATCCTATGTTTGGATTAGTGCTGTAAGGATGAGAGTCAATGTCCCTACTCTTACACATGAATAAGATGATATTTGTGCTCTTCACTAATATTTATAGTAGATAGATAAACTTAATATTATAAAAAGATACTACATTCTCTAAATCATGGAATTTCTTTGCAAAACAAAACAACAAAGGTAGAAAAACTCATGCTGTTTCAAGAACTATATTAGAAATGCTTTTCAAAATCTAGAGGAATTTGGTACAATAATAGTGTCTATTTTAAAAAAAAAATTTGGAGAAGAATATTTTTACTTTGGTATTTACTTCTTGAAAATACTTCACATCAACACATGTTTTTATTTTGTGTACATACACTAGAGATATATAGGTATTGGTTTGAGAAAATAAAAATGAAAAATTATGAATCTATTTCATACAGCTATATTTTATAGTCATCTCAACCTCACTCTACTATATAACTGTATCTTGCAAACTAATAGACTATAAAAATTTTGTTTGAAGTTATTTGAGCAAAATAAATAGAGCTAGCTGGTCATAAGTGAAACCAAGAAGGCAATTTATCTTTGACAAACTATTTTTCTCTTATATATTAGCTTTTTTCACATTTACTATAACTTTTTTTTTGCACATAACTCCATTATCTAGAATTTTTGTGTTACTCTCTTCATTTGGGGCTTTCCACTGTTATATTTCAGATTCCACATTCCAACTTGTTAATCTGATATTCTAACATAGACTCAAATTCTAAAAATAGTGATTTTGAGTTTGGGGACTAACACATGCAAAGATGTATTTTTGAGAGTCAGTGAACATCTCTACCTCCTTCCAATCTCACTGCCTTTCTCCAGCCTCACCCCAACATCTTTAGCCTGATCCATTAGTAATTTAATGGCAAGAATGTTCATCTAGAATGGGGGGAATCGTAGAATAGTAGTTTGTTGATTGAGAAATTTTGGACGAGGAAAGCCTTTTACTCTCTGTCAAATGACACTGTGTATAGTCTTTATAGACTTAGTCCTACAACTTTGTGTCATTTTAAAGGACTTCCTCTGTTTCATTAACTTTTTTTTTTTCCTGTGTAGTGAACCATTCATAATATTCTCTGGTGGGCTGTCATATGACAAAGGTAGCAGAAGACCAAGTTTAACCATCATGCATGGAAAAGCAATTACAGTACTTGAAATGGATCATCCTATTGTTGAATTTCTAACTTTATGTGAAACACCCTATCCAAATGGTAAGTAATTAAAATGAAACTATTAATGTTAAAAAATCATTTTTGAAATGAAAAGTTTCAAACAAAATTAAGGTAAAATATTTTCAGTTTTGGCAGCAGACATCCATTGTGATGTAAGACTGTGATCTACAGGTGCTGGAGCAGGTTCTGCAAGTGTACTACTTCACAAACTGGAAGTAAGACAGATATAGTACAGCAGCCCTGGCATTTCAGGTTCTAACATCAGGTAAGTGCTTTAAACTTTGATTAGGATGGTGGAGGCTGAGCTGGGAGGGTCTGATAGGGGTTTGGGGTGAAAGCACTTGGGGAAAATGAGGTCTCCGAATAGCTTCTCCTAGACCAGCTCCACCCATCCCATCCCAAAGCCAATCAAAGTTAAAGCACTTACCTGATATCAGTAATCTGTAACTCCGGTGGTGCTGCATCTGTTTCATAGCTGGCTTTGCTTCAGATGTATTTGCAGCACCTCTAGTTACTCTAGGATTGCTGATGTGTGGTTAGTGATTTATTTCAATTTTGGGAGTAATTAGAATGGTCTTCAGGGGGAGAGATGTTTATATATATTTATCATCCTGAATATATTTATTTATGAATCATCAAAATATAATTGTTCTTTGGAGTTACAAAAATGAATGATGAAGGAATATAGGAAGAAAGAAGACCAAAAGCTGAGCCTAGGAAAATGCCTCTTATTAAGAGCCTTAAGGAAGAAGATGTACCAGCAATAGCTGAGAATTTGTGGTTACAAAAGTCATATTCTATATGTCTGTGTGTATGTAAATTTCTGTACATCAGTAGAGATGTTAGGACAATTTCTAGTGATGTTCAATAAATACATGGTAACCATTCCTATTTACTTTCAAAGCCACATATATAAATCTTTTGTTTTTCAGAAAGGTAGTATGAGAACAGAATTTTTCAGTTGTCAGAGTCTAGAAATAATTTAACTTTACTCAGTAAAATATAATGTGTTTTCTTAACTACAGACGTGTACTGTATAATGATGTTTCAGTCAATGCCAGACCACATATAAGATGTTGGTCCTATGAGATTATAATGGAGCTGCTCTGTACTGGTATACCATTTTCCTATAGTATTTTTATTGTGTTTTTTTCTATGTTTAAATACACAAATATTTACCATTACATTGCAGTAGCCTCCAGTATTTAATACAGTAGCATGATGTACAGGTTATAGGTCAATAGGCCATACCATACAGTTTAGGTGTGTAGTAGGCTATCCTTCCTAGGTTTGTGCAATTATACTCTATGATGTTTACACAATGACATCATCACCTAACAATGCATTTCTTAGAATATATCCTCATTGTTAAGACTCACATGACTGTATTTAAATGTGTCTTTAACTATTAAAGATGTACATGAAAAAATAAACTCTAATACACAACAATAATGAAACGTTTTTCATTGTCAACCAGCAGCACGTTACAAATGTTTTTACATATTCTTCCCCAAATAATTCTACAATTGCATACTCATTTATGTATATGCTATCTTTTTTGTACAATTGATAGCATTCTTTCTGTATTATATTTTATCATACCTTTTTCACTTAATGGTGTATTAAAATTATGATTTCATATTAGTAAATATAAAATAAATATGAAACTTTAATCTTCTTTACAACCACATAGTGATGTTTTATACATATATCAAACAAAACAAATTATCAAAAACTTTTAATATTTCTGAAACATTTTTGGTGTCTCACAATTCAACCCATTTCTCAGAGAATACAAATGCTTTAATACTCTTAGCTCAAGGTCATTACAGAGTAATTAACAGACTAGAATTGGTCAGTTTCACATCTAGATTTCACTGTATCTAGTCCTCTTCAAGCCCCATAAATACTGCATTTCTCTTCAGAGAAGTATTTATGATAGAGCTTTTCACCCTGTTCAGGGCTAGGGTTAAAAGAAGACCCAGCTTGCTCAGAAATAGACCAATCCAGTAAAGGAAGTAACGTAGTTGCCATCTACATAGCACTTACTATATGCTGGGTTTTACTTTAAATATGTTCATATCCATTATTTTACCTAATCTTCATAACAGTCTAAGGTAGTTTTCATTGTGCCATTTCAATGAGTAAATAAATTAAAGATCAAAGAAATTAATCTCAAGATCAAAATTTTAGTAAATTATACACACAGAATTGAACTTAACACTGACTCCTAAGGAAAGTTTTTTATTCACTAGTCATTGCGGTATACAAGATACTTCTAAAAGGTGACAATTCTGCCAGTTTGTGTTATTTGTGCAGAAACAATAATCTAAAACAGATATAACTATTATACCTAAAGTGATAATTTATCCATTTTGATTTTAGATAATTCATAACAGGGTCTCAGATATTTTATTTTTGTAGAAATTGCTTCCTAACCAGTGATTTTTCTAAGAGATGACAAAGAAGAAATAACTAATTGTATTGAGCCACATTGTTTTTCAAAGTGAAAAACAAAAACCCCCAAACCCTAAGAATATTGAAACAATGCTGAAAACCTTAAAACAGGGAAAAGAGGGAAAGTCTCAGTTTGATAATAGTTTCAGTAGCAAACAGTATATAGACTACTGTCACAGGGATACATACCCAAGTAACAAGCACTGATGCCTCTACTTCTGGTTTCTGCATGTGTGTGTACATCTGCTTATGTGTGTGTTTTAGTTTTTCTCTTATATTCATGTGAGATGTAAACATAAGCATGACTAGATTCTGTAGTTTCTCAGAACTGTTAAGGCCATCTATTCCAGTCTTTCATTTTCCCATCCCAGACTCGAATCCTCTGAACAAAAGTCCTGCCAAGTGATTGTTGAGTTTAGGATTAAATACATCTCAAACTCACTAGTAAAAACTTCTGGTATTATAATAATAATAAAAAGGAAATTTAGAGCCAGGAAGTCTCTAAATTTCCTCTAAATGCTTAAGGTTTCAGCTCGATCACATACTAGTTGTAAAACTCGGTGTCAATCTCTTAATCTCTTCGTACTTCATTTTTCCCTGTAAAATGGAAAAATAATAACAACTTCTATAGCTACTGAAAATATAATGTCATGTATGTAAAATGTTTTTATGAATACCTTTCCCTTAAATTAAGAATAACTATTTCACTATGGCTTTTTCCTATTAGTCCTTTATTATAGATGGAAAGCATGTCTTCCGTGGTCACTCTACATTAGCCCACTACCTCGTCCAGCCACAAATTATTTTAGGCCACACCCTTGTTATTTTTTATACTTCACCTTACTTTTAATCCTTACTTGTTTACTTGTTTGTATTATATCAAATATAAACTCCATGAGAACAAATTTCATGTCAGTCTTGTTCTTCATATATTTTTTGTTCTTAAAACAGTTTCTGGAACATATTGGAGGAAGGAAAGAAGAAAGAAAGGAGAGAGGGGGGAAGGAAAAAAGGAGGGAGGGAAGGAGTGAAGGAAGGATGGAAAAGGGACAGAAAGGGTTAAATATAGGAACTTGAAAATATTAGCCTACACTCACATTCTGCTTTCCTGAGTATACTACGTATACTTTTGGATACACATAATAGGCAGTCTATAAGTACATTTTAAATTATACTGAATTGAAAGTAAACTTTTTAGTATAAGCAGTATTGTTCTCATGGGGGTGAACACGTGTCATATTCCAGGGAAGCAAAGCTACTATTTCCTTAGTACACAATATTACAAGCTTGAAATCAGATCTATTAAATAAAATACTAAGAGTATAGAAGAACAGAACAACTGTTTATGAGGTTAGGTTACAGATTCACTCTGTTCACATAAATCCTCTACTTACAATCCCATGATTATTGAGATATATTTAATTCTATACAATACAACTTTTCATTTTTTCCTTGTTCTCTGTAGTGATCTCAACATTAAATTTGAGAACACAACATGTATTTGTTCTTAGAAAGTGCCCTTGTTACTTCTTACTTTGGTTCATAGTTTATCTTCTCAAATCATTGAAATAACATTTGTTCAAAAGATAAAGGAAATTAAAATTTTGGTGATTTTATAAAATACATAATGTGAAAACTTTTTAACTTTCTTTTGTTTTTACTTGTAGAATTTCAGGAACCCTATGCTGTTGTAGTACTTCTGGAGAAAGATCTCATTGTTGTTGACCTGACACAAAGCAAGTAAGTTATCCATGTGCAGATTAACATAATTTTAAAACTCTATTTGTTTCAAAAAAGAACAAATTTTAGATAATTGACATTGCTATTCTTTAAATAAATTTAGCAAATATTCTTTATGTGAATATTCTTTTGATAGAATTATAGAAATGTAATTTGGTTCAATGATGAAAACTAAACAAGGAGAGTTTGGGTATCATTGAGAGAATTATTAGATGTCTTAAAGGCAGCAACTGATATTTAGATAGAAGTATTCGGAGACTCAGGATACATAAAGTTGATTTCATTTAAGCACCCTTAAGCAAAAGCAATTTTATGAAAACTGTCTACCTGCTAGTCTATGGACTAAAATGAAAATGACACATAATAAAAGTATCATCAAACTACATCAGATGATATAGAAGACTGGGATCTTGGTAGCAGAGAAGATGGGAACCCTCTTTTACTTTTCTCCTTTTTCATTACATTATAGACAATAGAAACAAATAAGGAATACTGCTGTGCTCACTACTCCTTTTCACTGACAGTAGAAGTAAACTTGAAATTGATGGATGCTGTCTTCTTGCTACACATATCCATTAGGAGTGATAGAATGAAACTAGTTTTTCCTTATTATACATTCTAGGTCCACTAATCTCTTAGCACCTTCTATTTGTAGTAGAATTTTCCACATTCTCTCTTTCCCCTGCCTGGAATAATCTTCCTTCCCTTTTTCTTTTTGTTAACATTTTATCTGTAAGAATCTCAAGCTAGATATTACTTCCTAGTTAAAAAAAGTCAGGCGGCTCCTGTGGCTCAGTGAGTAGGGCGCCAGCTCCATATACCAAGGCTGGTGGGTTTAAACCTGGCCCCTGCCAAATTGCAACAAAAAAATAGCCACGTGTTGTGGCAGGTGCCTTTAATCCCAGCTACTTGGGAGGCTGAGGCAAGAGAATCGCCTAAGCCCAAGAGCTGGAGGTTGCTGTGAGCTGTGATATTACAGTACTCTACCAAGGGCGACAAGGTGAGACTCTGTCTCAAAAAAAAAAAAAAAAGTCTCATTACCTATACAATTTAGTCAAATATCTTAGTATAGGCTCTCACATGATCCACATTCCTCTTTTTGTAGCCTTTGACACAAATGAATTTGTGTTGATTTCCATTTGTTGTTGCTTAAAGATTGTCTCTCTATTATTAGACTCTAGTCTCTATGAAGGAAGAGGATCTGAGCAGGATCTGAATAAATTTTTGTTGTATAAATTATAATATGAATTCTACTTTCCATGTAACTTGTGTAATAAGCCAGAGTTCTTTTTTATGATAATTTAAAAATGATAATTTATCAAATGATTTATGATAATTTGTAGCATATAATCTCTCATTATTTTCTAAGGGATGTAGTATTTTGGGCCATAAAATCATCCTAATTGTGAATTATGACTAGCTGGCCTATTTATCAACCTCAAACTTGATTAAATTTTATGTACATATATATATATATATATATATATATATATATAAGAAGTGCTAATATAGGTCTTATTTAAAAATGTACTTTTTTACCTCTTTGGATTCAACTTTTCTTTCTGTATGTGTATATTTGTTGTTTCTTTTTACATTGTTTAATTGTTTTTTTACATTGTTTAATTGACATCTACTGCACTTTTAATACATACTTTCTTAAGTATATATATTTATTTTTCATTATAGATTTTTTATTGTGAAATTTGCATAACATAAAAATTATCATTTTATACATTTGTGTACTTTTCATTACCTTATGTATGTATGCAAATTATTTTGTTTGCAAATTTTTATCTAACATTTTACATTCTTTAGCACCATGTATTAAAATCTGTGTCACATTACCATTTTATTAGATATTATATAAAATTTCATATGTTAAAAACTGAACATATTCTCTTTCCCCCCAAATAGTATCCTTACAGCCGTGTTGAATGTTAAATAAGTTGTAACTGTGGAGTCCTTTTCAAGTTTTTTTTTTTCTTTTTGTTATTTTAAAGTTAATCCTCAACATGAAAGCAAGCATTAGGGCTTACAGTTTTTCTTCTTGTTAATTTCTTGGATTTGTATCTTCATTTCTATTTTTATAACAACTAGTTTACATTTTACATTTAATTCTTACTGTAAAATTGTTGTTGTGGTTTCTCTTGTCAATATCTTTTTACTTTTTCCAAGGTACTAAAATAATTTTTCCCAAACATTTTCAGTATATTGTTCATATTGTCAGGAGCCTATTGTTGTTATCCTTGATATTATCAAGTCCCAAGTTGTAGTTCTGGTCTTCAAGGTAATCTATTTTTCTTACTTCTAACTTTTTTTAATCTCCATAATTTCTACTCTGGAACAGGGCATCTCTGATCCATCTTGTTTAACCTCTATGTTGTTTACTAAACATAGCTTGTTCCTGTGCACCTAATTTTGCATATGTAACAATTTTTATATGCGATACCATCGGCAAGATTTCAGATTGACAGAAAAAGAATTCAAACCATCAAGCACTGCCCCCATATTATCTGAGAATTGAACTAAATTCCTAACTCCTTATAACATTGTGAGATTATTTTTAATAGCCACCCCCACAAAAATGAAGCTCATTGTTATTAGAAGTAATGTGATCACACAGACCAGAACAGAAGTAGCATGGAATAATATCCATTTCCTCCTGGTGCACTCCTGTAGTTCTAAATACCTACAAGAATTTTTAATTTGAGTCTGTACTCAGGTTTTTTAAGTTTGATTGTAAGCTTGAAGATATGAAATTGTTGCATCCATAAATCTTCATTCTAAGTATGCTGTCTAGTTTACCTAGGAAATGATCTTTAAAACATGCTCTCACACAAATATGTGCCCAGATACAACAACACACATTTTTCAATTATATCTATAAAAAAACTAAAAAGTTTAAAATTGCCTATATACAGCCTCCTTATCTTAGTCCATTTTGTGTTACCGAAAGTAATACCTGTGGCTACGTAATTTATAAATAAAAATGTTTATTCAGCTCATGATTCTACTACTAGAATGATAAGGGTTAGAAAGTCTAAGGTTGAGCATCTGCTTCTGGTGAGGGTCTCAGGCTGCTTCTACGCATGGCAGAAGATGAGGGGAAG
Organism: Loris lydekkerianus; assembly: GCA_963574355.1. NCBI lineage: Eukaryota > Metazoa > Chordata > Mammalia > Primates > Lorisidae > Loris > Loris lydekkerianus. The sequence goes on from CAUYPK010003175.1 coordinate 26,569, forward strand.
CCAGTATGTGTGAGGATCATATGGAAAAACAGAAAAAAAAAAAAAATGATTGGAGGGGGGCAGGGTAGTACTACTCTTTTTAACAACCAGTTCTCACAGTAACCAAGAGTAAGAATTCACTCCTGAGGGACCAGCATTAATCTATTCATAAGGGGTCTATTTTTATAACCCAAACACATCCCATTCAGCTCCACCTCCAGCATTGAGGTCAAATTTCATTATAAGGTTTGGAAGGGGCAAACATCCAAAGTATAGCACTTTCTTTGAAAAACATCACAAAATTTACTGATTATATATTTATATATTTATATAAAAATTTAAAGATATACATAAAATGCTTAGTTGATATAATTGGTATAGTGTTTTCAGCTTATTTTATGTATCCATACTAGCAAAGATGAGTCACTGTGAAATGCTGGAGTTAGGGGAAGATAATGAATTTGAGTAAAATTCTATAAGTATTAATATTACATTTTAGGGGAAGAAAATGAATTTGAGTAAAATTCTATAAGTATTACTATTACATTTTATATATAACTGTTTTAAAAAGAGCACTCTTTTTCATATGACCATATTCTATTGTGCTCAAAACACAATTAAGTGAAATTTATAATTAATATTTAGAAACATTTTAGGGTATACTTTATCAAAATTATTTCATGCTTTTTTATCTTTGCAAAATGACATTAATATATTGCCTTTCTCTGTTAGTTTTCCGATCTTTGAAAATCCATATCCCATGGACATTCATGAATCACCAGTTACATGCACAGCATACTTTGCTGACTGCCCTCCAGATTTGATTCTAGTGCTCTATTCTATAGGAGTCAAGCATAAAAAGCAAGGATACAGTAATAAGGTAAAAGTAGAAATTATAAATAACTTTTCTTATATTACATGCTCATATTTTTTCTTGTTATTTTCCTTTCTTTTTAAAATTTTATCATATTACAGGGTATACACATTTTGGTCACATAATTTGCTTTTGTACATTTTAAGTCAAGGTTATATGTATGCCTTTCACCTAGAAATTGGGCATTGTACCTGTTAGGTGTGAATTTACCCATTCCTCACCACCACCACCCCTTGATATACTTTACATTTTACTTCCATATGTGTTGAATTTACATGTAAGAGAAATTGAACTAAATTATTTTGAAGTCATAAAATAACGTATATTAAAGATATAACTTCTAAAATTCAACTCTCCTAAATGTTACATAGCTTTAAATCTAAAGAAATATAAGTTTTTCATATACTAACTATATACTAAGATATATTTATCTATTATGTAAATTTATGTACTCAGTATGTACTTAAACTAACACATATGAATCATAAACTATAACCTTTAAATATTTTATTTTATTTTTTGCAGTTTGGCCAGGGCTGGGTTTGAACCCGCCACCTCTGGCATATGGGGCTAGCACCCCACTCCTTTGAGCCACAGGCGCTGCCCCCTTTAAATATTTTAGGTAGAGAATTATGTGTTAAGAAAATCAAACCATTTCTTCTTATCACTTATTAATCAATAGTTTAAGGGGCATAATTGTGTTTTGCTTTTTTTTTTTTCTTGAGACAAATCTCATTTTGTCATACTTGGTAGAGTGCCATGGTATCATAGCTCATAGCAACCTCAAACTGTTGGTCTCAAGTGATCCTCTTGTCTCAGCCTCCCAAGTAGCTGGGAATACAGGTTCCTGCCACAATGCCCAGTTATTTTTTAAAGATTGGGTCTTACTCTTTCTCAGACAGATCCTGAACTCCTGGGTACAGGCAATCTACCTGCCTCAGCCTCCCAGAGAGCTAGGATTATAGGCATAAGCCACCATGCCTGACAGGGACATAGTTTTTAAAAGTAATTTTTTGAACAACATTCTAGAATTCCTTTTTGTGATGTTTACTACAAGACTCAAATATTTTCAATTGTAACAGACCATCTATTAATTCTATTATTTTCCCAGGGCTGGCAAGTGGACAACTCTAAGAGTCACTATTTACAAAGATTCTGTGTTAAATGGCACAATCATACTTTGATAGTACATGTGATAATGTATTTGTAGAATTAAAAATACTTCTGAAGTTGGGCTTGGTGGCTCATGCCTATAATCTCAGCACTTGGGAGGCTGAGGCAGGTGGATTGTCTGAGCTCATGAGTTCGAGACCAACCTGAGCAAGAGTGAGACCTCGTTTTTAAAAATAGCCAGGCGCTATAGCAGGTGCCTGTTGTCCCAGCTACTTGGGAGGCTGAGGCAAGAGAATTGCTTAAACCCAAGAGTTTGAGGTTGCTGTGAGCTGTAATGCTACAGCACTCTACCAAGGGTGACCAAGTGAGACTCTGTCTCAAAAAGAAAGAAAGAAAGAAAGAAAGAAAGAAGGAAGGAAGGAAGGAAGGAAGGAAGGAAGGAAGGAAGGAAGGAAGGAAGGAAGGAAGGAAGGAAGGAAGGAAGGAAACAAAAAAACTTCTGGCTGGGCACAGTGGCTTACACTTGTAATCTTAGCACTGTGGGAGGCTACGACATATGGATCACTTGAGATCAGGAGTTCAAGATCAGCCTGAGCAACATAAAAGACCCTGTTTGTACAATTTTTTTTTTTTTTTAATTAGCAAACTGTTATGGTGTGTGCCGGTCTTCCTGTCTACAGGCTAAGGTGAGAGAATTGCTTAAGCTTAAAAGTTTGAGGGAATAATGAGCTATGATCATAACATTCTACCCTTGCCTGGGTTATAGAGTAAGAATGACAATATTGGTTAAATTCTATATTTTTAGAAGAGATGGAATTGTGCATTTTAGAGGTGTTTGTTCAATGAAAATTAAAAGATTGCTATGTATTCATCCTTGATTATTTTATAACTATTTAATTTTAAGTGAACTTTTTATCATTATTTTAAATATTTCATTTTAAACATTCAAATCATTCAAAATAAAAAAAAAAACAACTCACATATTCTTCTTGGATAATTGATTTAGGAGTGGCCAATCAGTGGAGGAGCTTGGAACATCGGGGCACAAACATATCCTGAAATTATTATTACTGGGTAAGTGGAATGTGTTTGTGAGTTAACAGTTCAACAACAGAAAGATGTTTACTGAGTCTGAATATTTTTCCATAATTATGTTCTATGAAGACTAATAGTTTAAATAAAAATAAAAATATAAGAAACAGCTTCAATTCAAAGTTTGTAATCTTGGTGGAAGACAGATCAAAACATGAAAACAGAATTATAACAAAAAATATATAAATTATATCACTAAGAGGAAGTCAAAAGGAGAAAATCATGAGACATTAGTCAGAGAAGTCTTCATGTAGAAGTAATAGAATATTAACTTTAGGACGGCCCTTACCAGCATCTATTGATTCCTGCATCTAGGAATCACTGTTCTTTATCCTCATCAGGTAATTATTTAAAGTACTATGCTTTGATACTTAAACCAGAAATATCACTGCTTTGTATCGCAACCCACTTCATGTTCTAATATTACCAATGAATAAGAGACAGAGCTAAAGATAAATATGAAATGTAAAATATAATAAGTAATCTATGGGAAGATAGAATAGAGGTATTTTTCCCTGTTCTCTCACTAAGTACAAGTAAAAAACCCTGGGTATGGTATGTAAGACAAACATAAAATGACTGAGAAATGTGGAGAGCATCGGATCGGCTAAGGCCCTAACTCTCAAAGAACAACACGGTAGTCAGTTCCCTAGGTTCTCTTTCTTCCTCATATATCCCAGAATTGGAGCTAAAGAAGCTAATAACATAAGACTATGAATGGGAACAGACCAAACAAACAAACAAACAACAAAAAAAAACTCAACGGAAGCTATTTCTCTTTAACCAAGGAATGAGGAAAGGGGAAGCTTATGAAGATAGAAACCTTTTAGAAAATAATCTCTCTACTTGGCTTAAACATACCACACACACACACACACACACACACACACACACACACACACACACACACCCTCTCCAGCAAAGGCTGAGTGGAAAACCTAGACTTTTATTCTCATCAAGCTATAACAAAGTGTTCCATATTCCCCAAGTGTCACAGAAAGCAGAATAGGGAGCTAAGATTTTCAATTCTGAGTGAAACTTTTCCCTTGTGGTGCCACTAGAGACCAAGAGAGAAGCCTAAATTCCCACTTTGCCCAGCAGTAATAAGGAGCTACCACCTCCACCCCTGCGTCAACAGAAATCAAGGGAAGAAAGAGAGAATAAATGGGACTAAAAAGTACTAAGGAAAAAGTGGCTGAAAATTTGCCAAATTAATTTAACGTGAACCTACAGATTGCAGAAGCTCAGCTAAACCCCAAGAAATCCGTATCAACATACAATGTAGTCAAATGTCTGAACACTAAACACCAAGAAAAAAATATTGAAAGCCACAACAGAGAAATAACACCTAATTGTAAGGCTAAATCAATTCTAATGAGAGAAGATTTTTTTCATTAGTAACACTGGAGGCCAGAAGGAATCATGAATATTTTTCAAGTGCTAAAAGAAAGAACTATTGACTCATAAACCTACACCTAGTGAAAATATTCTTCAGGAAGACAGAGAAAACAAGATGTCAAATAAAGGAAACTGAAAAAAATGTCAACATGAAACCTACCATTAAAAAATTGGCTAACAAGCACGAGCACAGTAGCTCACACCTTTAATCCCAGCACTTTGGAGGCTGAGATGGGTGGATTACTTGAGCTCAGGAGTTTGAGACCAGCCTTAGCAAGACTGAGACCCCTATCTCTAAAAAATAGCCAGCCATTGTTGTGGGTGCCTGTAGTCCCAGCTACCTGGGAGGCTGAGGCAAGAGAATCGCTTGAGCCCAAGAGTTTGAAGTTGCTGTGAGCTGTGATGCCACAGTACTCAACCAAGAGCAACAAAGTGAGACTCTCACAAAAAAAAAAAAAAAAAAATGGCTAAAGGAAATCCCCTACAATGAACAAAAACAAAAAAAACCTTAGAGTACCAAGAAAGAATACAGTGACAAAAAGTATGGATAAATACAATAGGATTTCCTTCCCTTGGGTTTTCAAAAGTATATTGTGGTAGAAGCAAAGACTATAATAATATGTTTCATGTAGTTCTAAATGTTTATAAGGAAATAACATCACACTTATAAATGGGAGAGTATAAAAAGATGCAAAGGGTGTTAAGGCTTTCATATTTTTCTTGAGCTGGTAATGACACCAATAGGCTGTCATAAGGTATGAATATACAATATAATACCTAAATAAACTACTAAAAAATTAGCCAAAGATATGCACTCAGGAACATTATTAACATCAAAAACGGAAGTACTAAATTCAATAAAAAGGGAGAAAAAGACAAAACATGAAAATAAGTAAAAAGCATTAAAAAATTAAATGGCAAAAAAATTAAATAGCAGTCATAAGCCCTAACATATCAATAATTACATTAAATGTAAATGGTCTAAATGCAACCACCTAAATATACAGATTGGCAGAGTGGATTTGAAAACATGATCAATTATATTCTTTCTACAGTATACATACTTCAAATATAATAATATAATAGTATGGACAGGTTGAAAATAAAAGATAGAAAAAGCTATGGAAAATAATTGGTGGAGAGTGGTATTAGTAATTCTCACAATAGAAAGCCATAGACTTTGTTCTCCATAAGATGCACTAACTTTACAACAATATATGGTCAAAAAAGCCTTTAAAAATTCCAGAAACCATTTAGGAAGTTGTACTACAGGAAAGCTCAAAGCCAAAACCAGCCACATTAAAATGGGCAAAAAAAGCAGTGTCATTTCAACCACATCAACCCCTTTCCCAAGCTGGCACAGCTCACAAACAGGAAGAAAAGTGCGACTCATGGCTTCTCCTTTGGAAAAGAAAGGGAAGAGTATAATTTTCACCCAGTGTTCTGGATTTACCAGGCTGCCCACAAAACTAGTTACAGTCTCACCTGACTCAGAACACTGGAAGGGAACTGTCATACTTGGGCTGCTAGGGATCAATTGAGAACAAGAAAAAGTTTAATGACTGATAACATCAGAAAACCTGCTAAACTACAGACAAATACTGAAGACAGCAAGACTACAAGCAGTTTGAAAAACAAACTGGCAAACTTTTCTAACTGGGAAATTACATGCACAAACCTAGAGAAGATGCATCCTCATAAAATGTTGGAGAGGCCTTCAGTATCTCTATACTTGTGCTGATTCTTAAAGGACTTCCCATATTAAGTCACTCTATAAAGCAGTACCTTTTTTCAAATACAAAAATTCAAAAATAAGGCAAAAAAAAGAAACAGAAAATGTGGCCCAATCAAAAGTAGGAAATCAAACATCAGAAACCTACCCTGGGGATTGGATTAAAGATGGCGGCTGAGTAGCAGCTTCCCTGCAACTGGGCACAGCGAGTCTGGGGAGACAAGACTCCAGACATCTCTGGCCGGTGGGATCTGCCTATGGTCATCCCTTTGAGGATACAGGGAGCCAGCAAGCGACTTCTGGACCCCAGGAGGAGGACAAAAAAAGTGGAAAACTGGCAAGTGGCTGCGTGTGTTCAATCGACCTAATCACGTCGGCAACCATGAGTACAAGCAGCAGTGAGACTGGAAACTGCAAAGGCCTTACCTGTGAACTTTTTTGGTGTTCTTGGACTTGGCGCTCAGTTGAGCTGCCTGGGGGAGAGCTTCATCAAAAGTGTGGAGAACTTTGGGCATTGTCTGGGACCCCAAAATGAGCCACTGAGCTGGGCTCTGTGAAAGCCATTGTGTGAAAAAACTGCTCCGGCAAGCTCTGCCCTCAGGGTCCCAGAGCAAGGATCGGGCGGGACAAAGTAACCTAGTGACTGAGCACCTTAAAGGGGGGACTGAACTGCCTCACAGCCCTAATCCTTAGGGGCAGAGTGAGACGGTTTTGGCACACTGGAGCCTTGGGCTGTTGCCTTAGGTAGACTGTACTGACGTCACAGCTCATAGCAACCTCAAACTCCTGGGCTTGGCGCCGCCCAGACTTCCATAAGAGGTGTGCAGCGACCCCCAACCAGTGACCCGCACCCACCCCGGCTCCACATTCCCTGACCAGGAAATGCGGGAGCCACGCAACCCTGCGTCCCCCCTCCTGTGTCCTCCCAGCCTCCACACTAGCTCATCCATCTGAACAGGGACTCTGGTAGCTGCATGCCCTCTGGAGCCCTCCCTGCCTCTGCGCAGAGCCCTTCTCCTGGCCAGAGACTGCTAGAGCCTTGGGTTCTCTGTGCCAAAGTCACTGGGCACCAGGCACAGAGAACCATGTGCACCACTCCCAGCCCTATTGCTGAATCTGGGTGTGTCGCACACCGGAGCTGCTTCTACAACCAGAACTCCCTAACTACAGCAGCCCCAGAGGAACTACACAGGGTCACTCTCTACAAAGATCCAGCAATAATAGAGTGATCCCACTGGGGTCTAATCTTGGAGAGACACCTCCCCAACTCTGAGGACAGCCAGGGGCAATGGTGAATAGCAATCATGAGGTGAAATCAACAG
>CAUYPK010003177.1:0-17334 GCA_963574355.1 Loris lydekkerianus
ATGGCAATTGCAACAACAACAGAAACAGACAAATGGGACTTCATTAAACTGAAAAGCTTCTGTACAGCTAAGGAGACGACAACCAAAGCAAATAGACAACCTACACAATGGGAAAGGATATTTGCATATTTTGAATCAGACAAAAGCTTGATAACTAGGATCTATAGAGAACTCAAATTAATCCACAAGAAAAGCCAACAATCCCATATAGATGGGAGATGAATAGAACCTTCTCTAAAGAAGACAGACGAATGGCTAACAAACATATGAAAAAATGCTTATCATCCCTAATTACTAGAAAAATGCAAATCAAAACCACCCTGAGATACCATCTAACCCCAGCGAGAATGGCCCACATCACAGAATCTCAAAACTGCATATGCTGGCATGGTTGTGGAGAAAAGGGAACACTTTTTACCCTGCTGGTTTTATCCTTTTTTTTGATCTTATTATAAATGGGATTACTCTTTTTTTTTTTTTTTAGAGACTAAGTGTCACTTTATTGCCCTCGGTAGAGTGCTGTTGCATCACAACTCACAGCATCCTCCAACTTCTGGGCTTAGGCGATTCTCTTGCCTTAACCTCCTGGGTAGTTGGGACTTCAGGTGCCTGCCAGAATGCCCAGCTATTTTTTTTTTTTTTTTATTTGCAATTTGGCCCGGGCTGAGTTCAAACCCGCCACCCTCAGTATATGGAGCCAGTGCCCTACCCACTGAGCCACAGGCACTGCCTGGGATTGCTTTTTTAATCTCCTTTTAGATGGTTTCTGGCTAATGTATAGAAATATGAATAATTTTGTGTTTTGATTTTATATCCTGTAACTTTTCCATGCTCATTTATTAGTTCTACCAGTTTTTAAAAAGTGTGTTATAGTTAGGATTTTTTACTTATAAGACCATGGGCAGAAATAATTTTACATCTTCCTTTCCAATTTAGGTGCCTTTTATTTCCTTTTCTTGCCTAATTGCTCTGACAAGGACTTCTATACTATGTCAAATGGAAGCAGTGAGAAAGGACATACTTGCCTTTTTCCTGACCTTAGAGGGATAGCAGTTTTCAATTTTTCACCCTTGAGTATGGTGCTAGCTGTGTTTTCATATATGGATTTCATTATGCCACTGCAGTAATTTCCCAATATTTTTAGTTTAAGTATTTCTTTTTAATTATGAAAGAGTGTTGAATTGTGTTGAGTGCTTTTTCTGTATGAATTGAGATGATCACATGGTTTTCCTCCTTCATTCTGTTAATGTGGTATATATCACATTGACTGGTTTTCATGTTGAACCATCCTTGCATTCTAGAAATAAATCCCACTTGGTTATGGTTTATAATCCTTCTAATATGTTGCTGAATTTGGTTAGCCAGTATTTTGTTGAGAATTTTTGTGTAAATTTTTATCAGGGATATTTGTCTGTTTTTCCTTTTTCTTAATGTCTTTGTCTGATTTTGGTTTCAGGGTATAATGCTGGCCTCATAAAATGAGTTTGGAGTTGTTATTTCTTTTATTTATTTATTTTTTTGGGGGGATAGTTCAACAAGGATTGGTGCTAATTTCTTTAAATGTTTGGTAGAATTTTCTAGTAAAGACATCTGGACCTGGGTTTTCTTTGTTGGAGGGTTTTGATTACTGGTTAAATTCCATACTGATTATAAGGCTGTTCAGATTTTTTTATACCTTCATGATTCAGAAGATTTTATATCTTCTTGGTAGGTTGTATATTTCTAGAAATGTATTTAGTTTTTCTAGGTTTTTTAATATGTTAGTTTATTATTGTCCTCACTTCTCCTGTCTCCTGGATTCTTTCCAAAGTCTTGTACCAATGATTTCACATTCCCAATTTGTTCTCATTTCCCCTTTCCTCCCTCAGGGAAGAATCAAATCAGTACCAAGACAGATATAAAATCAATTTAGAAACATTTGGAGTTTTAGAATTATAAACAGGCAAAAAAAATCATATTTAAGTATCTGACATATACTTGAAAACCAGGGAGAAAGATCTTTTCTATTTTCATTCACGTTGATGCTGAATGCCTTTCCATGTTGTCATTCACTAAATGGACTTCTTTTTAACCTTCAGTCCTGAACAGTGTATTGTGGTAGCAACCCAATCTCTCCAGATTAAATGGATTTCAGTTTCTTAAAGCAAATACAATTCCCTGCTTAACTGTAGCCTCTATCATATCATTTCTAGTATCAAATAGATCTTCTTGAAACTCAGTACATGAAGAAAAATAATTTAGAATATTAACTAGTGCCAAGAAAATTTGTGCTGATAATGAGGTTGGCTCTGCCCCCTTTTCTGAGTCTCCTTAGAGAAACATGGTCACTGTGAGGTGGCGAGTTCCACCATCGACCAGCTCCACTGTCGACAAATGTGGATCCTCACTTGCCCTTAGAAGAGTCCCAGAGGACAGACGTCTGCAAACCCAGTAACCTGGGTGCAGCGGAGCACTGGGCAGGTGGAGATGCCTATAGTTGGTGCTTTCAAGGAGCAAGAATTTAGTAAAGTTAGACACCGTAAAGAATAGCTGCTCTCTCCCAAAGTGTGCAGCTTTTTTCATGGGATGTAATAGCTTTTATTGAAAAAAAATGTTGTGAAATACACACTTGGGAAATTTTGGGCTAAATAAGGTACAACAGGTTTCTTTCCTTTATTCTTTACTTCTCAGAGCTGCTATTTGAAGGTGTATTGTAACTGTTCAGAGCTGCTATTTGAAGGTGTATTATAACTGTTCAGAGCTATTTGAAGGTGCATTAACTGTTAAGGGGGAGCTTGCTGTTCAGTGCTTTGCAGACTGCATTGCTCAAACACAGGGAATGCCTTTGTTTTCCCTCTTAGAATATTTCATGGAGTAGAGTTCCATGGAATCACCTTTGGGAAGTGCCAACAAAACCTGCCTTGGAAAAGAATGGTAGTTATAATTCACTGCTATCCATTCTATACCTGGCATTTAACAAGTGGTCTGTCCTAAAATCCTCATAGGAGGCTGGCAGGTGACATTCTTATTAGTATTATTATTCTCAGGTTATAGAGGGGGAAACTGAAGCTTTGAGCAATCCAATGATTGCCTGAGGTAGAATATGATGGAGTCAGGATCCAGGTTTATCTGACTCCAAGCACCTTGTCTTTTCCCAGTATCAGTGGCTCCTTCTGTAAAGGATTCCTAAAAAGGCCAAATTTGGGCTAATGAACTTGATAGACAAGTTGTTATGGAATCTTGGAGTTTTCATGGAGAGAGAAGTCGTCACTCTTCTTATCTTTTTACTTCATTAGTTTTCCCAGTGGCAGGTGGCATTTGAGTACCATGGTCTCTTAATAGTTGTGTGACTTGGGCCCCTTATTCTCTGAGTCCCAATTTTCACCATATGCACAAAGATCAGCATGTATCTGTATTAATAATGCAAATATAAATGGTACAAATATTGAGAAATTATGAAAAAGCAGCAATTGGCACATGAAAGATGCTGAAAAACTTTTGCTAACATGACATCTAAAGCAGTGGTTTGGTGCCATCCTAGCCTACTTGTGCTGCCAATGTCAATTATATTATTTAAACCTCTGACCCGGGACCACCTGACCAGGAACCCCTGACCAGCCTGGGGAAGAAGATCCACTGACAGGCACAGCTACAGGTAGGACCAGATGCATAACTTGTGGCACCAGTGCAAAATGAGAATGAAGTGCTTCTTGTCCGAAAGTCATTAGGATTTCCAAGATGGCCACACCAAAGCATCAACCCAATGTGGGTCTATCTTAACATGGGCTGTAGTCTAAGAAAAAGGCAGGGAAACCAGCGCCTCAGGCCAAGGGAGGAGAAAAGAGAAGACCTAGGCCAGCTCTCAGGAGGGGTCTGAAGGGAGACTTCACCCCCCAAACTTCTCTCATTGGATTGGAGAGTGGAGGTTGCACAGCCTGACATAAAGGTTTGAGGTAGGAAGAGAAAGTGTTGCTGGCAGGGAAAAGGTCTGCTGACACAGGCTACTGAGCCCAGGTGGACATGAACTTGGCTGGTGGGAAGTCATGTTCACAGCCACTGGTGTTTGCGTGATGTGGGAGACCTTGTGGCAGGGCAGTTAGCCCTCAGGTTCAGCATCACAATTTTGCTAATTAAATCTTCCTGGGCTGGTTTCATGGTGAGAATGGAGGCTAGAAGACAGCAGGTTCCCTAGGAGGAAAAGTGCTAAATTTAAGGGCAGGGTTTGCAGTTGCCTCACCTATGTGATTGGGTTTGCACCTGCTATGTGATTTGGGCAAAGCCTAATCCCTCCGTGAACTGAAGCTTTCTTCTCAGATTCATTTAAATATATTTTCACAACCACCTGGGTGTCACAACTTGCTTCTTTGTGTGCCTTTGCTCCTGACCCTTTTCCATTCTGCCATTTGTTTAGAAATACATTATTCCCAAATTGCTGCATACCTAAATTTGGGAGGGGAAGAAAGTTTAATTGCACGGATTTGAGCTGTGGCCAAAGTAATAGTCACTAGATCAAAAGATTTTCATTTGTATGTTTAATCACACTTACCTTTTGTAAGGGATAAATCCTTGGCTTATTAGTTAATGATTTGAGTAAAGGAAGGTAATGTTTTCAGATTGTGGAGATCCTACTATGAATGTCCACTTAAAAAATGTCACTGTGTGGCCAGGTGAGGTGGCTCACACCTGTAATCCTGGCACTCTTAGAGGCCAAGACAGGCAGATTGCTTGAGCTCAAGAGTTCAAGACAAGCCTGAGCAACAGCCAGATTCCCTTTCTACTAAAAAAAAAAAAAAAAAGCTGAGCATGGTGGTGGATGCCTGTAGTCCCAGGTACTCGGGAGGCTGAGGCAAGAGGATTGCTTGAGCCCAGGAGTTAGAGGTTGCTGTGAGCTGTGACAAGTGAGAGTCTGTCTCAAACAACAACAACAAAAAACACACAAAAAAGGTAACTGTGTTCTTCAAACTATGATTAAGGAATGTCTAGCCAGGAAAGCAACCAGCTCGATCACAGGTTGACCCGTGTCCGCTAACTAGAACAGGTCTGAGGCCTCCTCATACAGAGAGTTCTGTCTGCCCACCACTTGTTCCCATATTGGTTATGCCCTTTCTCTTTTGCTTTCCCCTCTCCCTCCTTTTCCTCCCTTCTTTATCATCTATCTATGTACGCACGTGATTGTTTGTGTGTGCTTGTGTGAATGTTTATCCGGTTTTGTCTCTCTATCACCTTTCTATCCCACTTATTGATCATTATCCATTTGTCATTGCTGTCTGAAGAGTGAATCAAAGTCGCCTTGGACGTCTAGAATGGACATAGCAATTGTAGGATTTTGAATGATTTTGAGAGTCGAAAACTGATATTCTTTTTTGCCTTATTTTCTATTTTAGGTTCTTATTTGGTGCTTAGACAAATTCAAAATGAGGAAACATCGGCATTTGCCCTTAGTGTCCATCTTTTGCCTCTTTCTCTCAGGCTTTTCCATGACTTATGCCCAGCAACAGCCAGCAGGTAAGACCAGAAACATCTTTGGTTTTATAAAAGGAAACAGCATTCTTTGATTTTTAGGTCTTAGACATTAGAGCTTGATACTAAGCTTAGATACGTGTTTAAGAGATAGCTGAGCTGTTTATTATAGGATATTCTTGTAGCTTGTAAACCTCTTACAATGTTCTTTATCCCATGAATGATGATTTATTTTCGTCAGAGCTTTGGTTTGGTATCTCAGAATTGGTTTGAAAGTGGCTTACTATTACACTGGTGTGAGTAGAAGGCTTGAATCTGACTTTTCCCATGTTTCTGGCATTAGTTGGTCTCTGAGCACATGAAATAAAGAGAAGACAACATTGAGGGTAACAACTATTTTTCTTGAAAACCCCCCCCAAATATCATCCTCTCTCTATAACTCTGAACATTGAAAAACATTTTTTATCTAGAATAATCCAATGTTCCAAAAAATCTGTTTCCCAAAACTACTGTTAAAAAATGAATTCTAACTAATCCTATCAAGAATTTGCTTTCAGAGTTTTTTTAAAAAGAGAAATGCTTCATGCATTGCAGTCCGGGAAGTATAACTTGGGTATCCCCCTTTGCTGGGAGAGCTGGGCCTCTGAGGCATTCTCCCAGTGGGTCAGCTGCTCTTAGAGGACAGGGAGGCTAGTGCCACCTCAGTGGAAGAAGAAGGTGGGTTGGGGCATCAGGTCAGCGTAAGGTAAGTGAGGTCGAGAAGCCAGCATGGCCCATGGCTGCGGAAGGTCACCTGCCAGGCTCACCAATGTCCTGACACCCCAAGCTCCTGCTCTCGAGGGAGAACCGGATTCATTTATGATAATGTCCAAGTTATACAAAGATTTTTCTGGCTCCGAAAAACATGTACTAACTAATTAAACTACCTGTCTTTGGGCTCAAAAATCTGCAAACAACCCTTACTTTCTTTTCTCTACATTAATATTGATCTACCTTACTTAAATAACATGTATTTATTTCATTTTTTTTCTTGCACATAACCAGAAGCATTGGAGGTTAGTTAGTTAATGTCAAACAGTAGTAGATTTCACTTTTCCTTCTTGTCAAGGTTCAGGCTCATGCTTCAAATGAAACAATGGATTTATAAAGTGAGGGTTGGTTACCTGTGAGAGCACATCCTTCTGGTCTGATCAGGTGGTCTTGGGGTTCAGACTGCCACAGGGGTCATGCTCCAGTTAAAGACAGCCCAGGAATTTTTTCTCATTCTGGAGCATGCTGCTGGCCCACATATGGTGCTTACTGAATGTGGAACTTAGGCCAGTGACTGGGGTCCAGCAGCTGTCCAGTCCATGGGCCCTTCCAGGTAAGTCTGTCTGCCTTCCTGCAGGACACTTGAGGCGTGAATTCTTTAGTAACAGCCTAGTGTAAATTGGATTTGTTTAGGAAGGTTTTTCACAGATAGGAAGTAATTGCTTGAATAGCAGAAAATCTAAACCAATGTCTTTTTTTAAAGATGTCAAAAATGGTGCTGCTGCTGATATAATATTTCTAGTGGATTCCTCTTGGAGCGTTGGGAAGGAACACTTCCAACTTGTTCGAGAGTTTCTGTATGATGTTATAAACTCCTTAGCTGTGGGAGAAAATGATTTCCATTTTGCTCTGGTCCAGTTCAACGGAAACCCACATACCGAGTTCCTGCTAAATACGTACCGCACTAAACAAGAAGTCCTTTCCCATGTTTCCAACCTGTCCTATACTGGGGGAAGCGATCAGAAGGGACAAGGACTAGAGTATGTAATACAAAACCACCTCACTGAGGCTGCCGGAAGCCGGGCCAGGGACGGCGTCCCCCAGGTTATCGTAGTGTTAACTGATGGACACTCTGAGGATGGTCTTGCTCTGCGCTCTGCAGAACTTAAGTCCGCTGATGTTAACGTGTTTGCAGTCGGAGTTGAGGACGCAGACGAAGGAGCCTTAAAAGAAATAGCAAGTGAACCGCTGAATATGCATGTTTTCAGCCTAGAGAATTTTACCTCACTTCATGACATAGTAGGAAACTTAGTGGCCTGTGTGCATTCATCCGTGAGGCCAGAAAGGGCTGGGGACACGGAAACCCTTAAGGATATCACAGGTAAGGGCAACGCCACCAGGCCGCCCCTACCCCGCTGTTCTTTGGAGCGGAAGCTTGGGACAGAAGCTTGGCAGAAGCAGAATCCTGGGCAGAAGCTCGGCAACTGCTGGCCGTGAAGCCACAGCGCGGCTGCGAGGAGGGGTGGGGTGGGGGAGACATGGATGTTCACAGGTTTAAAAACAAAGGTTTGACTTTGAATATTTTATAGTCAACATCTCAAGTAGGGCATAGACCTACATCTGGGAGGAATTTCTTTTTTTTTTGTTTGTTTTTTGAAACAACTAATACTTTAACTATGGAAAACCACATTCTGATATCCAGATCCCATAAAAGGTGCCTCTGCCTTTCTAAGCAAGGAAAGCCCCGTAGGGGCTGGGTGGGTATCTAACAATCCCCTCTCGGCTGTCCCAGGAACCTTGGTGTCAGAGAGGGCATGAGCTGAGGGGCACAGGGGCTGCCCCCGACCTGTGTCCAGGGGAGCAGCAGAGCGGACCTGTCCTCTGCTCCATGGGATTTATTCTAGAGAACTGATAGAATTAGAATCCTAAGGAACCTCAGCCATGGCCTAGTGCAGATCTATTTTGAAGAAGCTGAGCCCATAGCCAGGTGTTGTGGCGGGCGCCTGTAGTCCCAGCTACTCAGGAGGCTGAGGCAAGAGAATCACCTAAGACCAATAGCTGGAGGTTGCTGTGAGCTGTGATGCCATGGCACTCTACCAAGAGCAACAAAGTGAGACCCTGTCTCTAAAAAAAAAAAAAAGAAGTTGAGTCCTGACTGGCAGGGCGGAAGAGCTTCTGACTTTGGTCCTGGGCTTGGACGTCTTCCTTATTTCTGTGCCCGACCATGGCTGTGCTTGCAGAGGCTCTTTGGACCCTAGTGACCCTCATTGGTGCCACTCCAGAAGCGTCAATGAGTGTGGATGTCACATTGGCACGTTACGTGGCAGTGACGTGTGTGAGGCTAATTGGCTGGCGAGTAATTTAATCGGTGAGGCCCATCAGCTCTCCTTCCAGCACTAAGGGCCTAGAACACTGATGGGGAAGGAATTTGACAAGTAAAATTTCCAAGTGTATCTTACCACAGTGATTTCGATGAGCACCCAGAGCTCGGCCTACTCTCCAGCGAGGGCAGGGCAGGGCAGCTCACTCCCTCAGAAAGCAGGTCCATGTTTCCGGGGGTAGTTGACAGCAGAGCATCCTGGGCAGAAGGGGCAGGTCTCAGGGAGGAACTGGGGGTCCGATGAACTCCAGAAAGGAGAGATACATCCTCCGAGGCTGGGGAGGGGCAGAGAAAGGGGCTGTGTTTCTCAGATTTTGAGGTGAGTAGAGGGATGTAGAGAGAGTTCAGGCTGAGTTGGTAACGGTCATCTCAGTGTAGGAGGGAGGCAGCAGGGTTGGGAGCTTGGACAGACTGGGGTTAGTTCTAGACAGCTGCTGCAGGGATGTGAGCAGGGAGTCACAGAACCTTCAGGAAGAAGCTGTTGACGTGCAGTGACAGGCAGCCCTCAGAGATTAAGGATCATTCCTTTCTGCAGACATCTCAGGCGCGCTGGGATCAAAGAAGTTACCAGGTTTGTAGCTTATGAAGAGGCAATGACAGAGGGGAGAGAACTTGTTCCCAGGAAGGCACTGCAGGGTCATAGCTAGTAAAGCCCTGCACTATCCCGCCACGGACTCCTGGCTGGGCAGGGAGGTCAGCTAGTGCTGGTGGGAGACCTGGGAAGACCAGAGGATGAAAGCCAGGAGGGGAAGAGGCAGCCAAGCCTGCAAACAGGCGCTCTGGGTGCCAGGAGGGGAAGCTGTGGCCAGAGGAGTGTCAAGGGGCGCTGCAGGTGCTTTGGGCGATGTAGCTGGCAGGGCCGTTGGGTAGGCAGAAGCTCAGCCATACAGACATGTGGACGCAGACTGAGCCTGATGTAACAGGTCACTCAGGAAGGCTGGAGGTCCTCCTCAGCATCCTCAGCTACAAGGAGGAAATGGATAATTCTTTGAAAGAAAAGGGAGGTCCGGACAGCTAGGCCTGAGTACGCACACATGGGGCAGAGGACATGATCACAGGACAAGGCTGACCAGCAGGTGTTCCCCCAAGCTTTTGGAAATGGTCTCCACCAAGACAGCTGTGGGGACAGGACAGCAGGTGACGGACGGAAAGTCCGTCTCCTGTTAATTCAGTGCTGGAGGCGGGGGCAGGAAGAAGGAAGGGATGAGGTTCGGAGGTTAAGGAGCTCTGCAACTTAAAGGGCCACCAGGAAGATTCTGCCCGGGATGACCCTGCCAGGGCAGACAGCAGAGGGAGGGGACAGGTGGGGCCTTCTGGAGTGCCATCAGAATAACGGGGCTGTCCCAGGGAAATAAAAGGGAAACAAGACTGGCCACTGGTTTTTCATAATGGGGCTTCAGAAAGCAGGAGGTAGGAGAGAGAGATGACTAGACCTCAGCAGACAGGCAGCAGCTGTCATGAGCAGGCAGAGCTTAGGTCAGAGCAGGGCTTCAGACAAGACCAGCCACAGGTGTCTGGGAAGTTGTTCTTAGAGTGGTTTCCCCAGTGGCTGCCCGTGATTTCAGCTAAGCCCTGGTCAGCAAGCCTACTTCTCAACAAAGAGGAGGGAGGGGTCGTCTGGGGAATTGACCTTTAGCACCAACAATTGTTTCCTGCTTCCGAGTGATAATGTCTCATCTCTGGCACTATGACGTGGGGGTCAACAGGGCCAGATCACAGGAGAAGAAGGTGGGTGTCATTGTGAGCACCCCAAGCCAAACACTCCATGGTCTAAAAAAATGACAAGAAGGAATCTCTATTGACCTGCTCTGATCACGACAGCAGACTCAGCCTCAGTGATTCACTGACGCATCACAGTTTTGAATACAGGGATAATACCAGATGTGTTGGAAAACAGTGGCAGGGAGCAGTGGAGAAATGGGACATCTTTTTACTGATGTTTTGGCAAATTCATGAAAAAGAAGAGATGAATTTGCCATTGTATTTAATTATTATATAAGATTATATATAATCTTGAGATCACCATAGTGAATGCTTAATGAGCCCAATGTCATAGTATATTTCCTCACAGATGACAAAACCTTTGTTTTTATGCCAAGAAATCATCTCTGTCTTCTAGTGTCCAAGCTGCTAGCAGCACCAGGGCAGAATATTAATCCATTGACATTTTCTTTTCTGATTAACGTCACTCCGCAGTTCCTCTGGTATCATGTCCTGCTGCATGTTCCACAGCAACAAAGTAAAATAATGATAATAATAGTAAGGCTCTGCTTATGGGCTTTTAAAAGGCAGCTAGAACGGCATTACGGAGATCACTGCAAGGTAGGGCTTTTCTTCTCATGATGGAGGTTACTAGGTAACTTTCCCCCACACAGTATTCTTTATTATAATGTTATGCATGTAGATATAATTATATATAGAGATATAGATTTAACATGTTAATGTTAATGGCCACTGTTCTAAATGAACTCTACTCAAGCAATCCATCTCAAATAACTGTGTGTTAAAAATCCCTTTGTCACCCTTTAAAAAATGGACCAAAAAAATGAATCTAATAAGATACAAAACGTGTGTGTTCTGACATAAAAGTTAAAGCAGACAGTAAGGATGTCAGCTTGAGCGTTCCTTTCTTTTTCCCACAAATTATGAAGATTTGAAAATTTTGTGAAACATATCTATGGCTTTATGCTTTGCCTAGGAAATGAAAATTTGAAGTTTTTTTTTTCTTCCTTAAAAACTATTTAAGAAAGGCATTACGCCCACACCAATGTGCTTAGGAAAATAGAATTCTCAGTGCTGTTGAAGAAACCTATGATTTTATTTTTCTTGGGCATTGTGAAACTTTCCATAGAAAATGACACCAGAGGATGTGAGACATGAACCATAAAAGGAGAAAACAGACAACTTCAAACCATCTGAATGTTAGGTAGATCTGATTACTGGTAGAATTAATCTTGGTTGTTGGTATGCCTCGCTTCACACAAGAACTCCTGGCTCCTTTGCCTAGTTGAGGCTTTGGCTCTCCTGGATAACAAAGCATGCTCTCCTGTGTCCCATTATTATGTGTGTAAGATGATGATGTTTGTTATTCGGTGATGACAAATTATCCAACATTTTTCTATGACCCACTGCTATCAATATCTCCTCAAGGTTCATTATCTTATTTATAAATTTCAACCAAAAAGTAAGTAATAAATGATGAAGGAATAGTGTTATCCTGTGTCTTGACTTAGGTACCATTTTTAAAAATAGACCACCTTCTTTTCAATGTCTTGATTGACCTCTGAATCACTGGTGTGAGCCTGGGAGATTCCGGGGAATGTTATGGCATGCTTTGCCGAGCTCCGTCTTAAATGATGACGATGTGGGCCACTCCTGTGCCTGCTGTGCAGTTCATACTCCTTGGCACCACACCCTCCCAAGAATCCTCCTGGAATCTTGTATTTTGGCCAAACAGTGGCAAGTGCTTTGGAGTTCTAAGCAAAGGCCCAGACTTGTTTGATACTTGTGTGTGACAATTATCTAATAACTATAAGATCTAATAATAATGACACAAGATCTTAATTACTGCAGCAAATAATTATTCTTCTTATTATATCCTATAAGAAGGATTGGGATAGCAATATTTCCAAGTTAATGTATTTCCCTATACAAAGAAATAATCTGCAAAGATGTCATTTCACTTTGCACAATGGGAGCGCTTGGGTGAGAATGTAGTTTCACAGGTGTAGAATCCTCAGTGTTCTGAGACAGGCTTTGTGGCCTTCTCCAGTGAGCATAAAGACAATTTTTCTGGCACAAGGAAAAGTAATTTTAAATATAAAATGTTCATTGTCATTAAAAAGATCAGAATGAATGATCTTACACATAATGCTACAATTATAACCCAAGTGAAGCTTTTTGGAATCCCAGAATGCAAATATATGAGCTCAGGTAATATCTCTTCCTGTCCTAATACATACTTAAGTTGTTAAAAAAACATTTACTAGGGTACATATGTAAGTCGTTAAAAAACTAGGGCACTGTTGCTTTTCCTCTACTTTAAACCAGTATAATTTAAATACCCTGCCCTCGTTTTGGACTTACTGATTTGATTGCTATTCCTTGCTCAGAGCTTCTGTTTAACTCCCATTCTCAGTAATGAAGTGGAAGCTTCTTGTTTACTGTGAGGAGGGGAAAGATGTCTTGGTCAGCCTTTTTTTGTCCTTTGCTAATTTTATGTCCAGAGCTAATTCTGATTAGGGGCTTGTTAAAAGTTCATGGTCTTGCTAGATAGTTAGTTTAGGATGTCATAAAAATAAGGTTGGATAATGATGTCATGACTGGTTTCATATCACTCTGCTTAACGTTCTGCATTATGTGACCGAATACAGAGGCGACAGCAAAAATAAACCAACGAGACGTGCGGCCCAGCCCCAGGCCTGCACTTGTGTTCCCTACAACTAAACAACATGCAAGGAAAGAAAGGAAAAAAATTTCATCAAACTATCTTTAAAGCTGAAACTTTAAATGTAGTTTGATTTATGAATTTGCATGCACTTGACCATTTTGGCTTTTAAAGAAAAGAGCTAGGAATCAGGTAACATCCTGGATTGATGAGTCACCAAATTGTGAATCTGAGATTCTGTTTTGTGGTTATTTGTACCAAAAATTGTTTGAGGAGGCAGAAGAAATGACCAAAAATTAGCAATCATCTTTGAATTTTTGCTAATCTACTCATTTATGTTCTCCTGTAGGTATGTAACACATGCTTTCATGTACCTACAGTTCCCCCCAAACTTATTTCTCAAATACGTGCCCAAGTTTTCTTCCTTAGAAAAGTGAATCTGATAGTTTGAAATTTAACTACAAATATGGCACCAATAAAAAGTTGATGTAAATGCCCGTATTTTGCACCATACTTTCTAAGCAGTTGCCTCTTATCCACTCAGAATGCAGAACTCAAAGAGAATTTCACGTTCCTTAATCAACATGTGTTTCATTTGTCCATATGTCGTGTTTCTTATTGGATTCCAAGGAAACATGTCAGAACACCGAGTAATGCATGTGGTCACTTGTTCTAATGCTTTCACGTTTTTTGCATTTCTTTCTTTTAAAGCACAAGACTCTGCTGACATTATTTTCCTTATTGACGGATCAAACAACACCGGAAGTGTCCATTTCGCAGTCATTCGCGACTTCCTTGTAAATCTCCTTGAGAGACTCTCAGTCGGAGCTCAGCAGATCCGAGTGGGGGTGGTCCAGTATAGCGATGTGCCCAGAACCATGTTCTCCCTGGACACCTACTCCACCAAGGCTCAGGTGCTAGATGCAGTGAAAGCCCTCCAGTTTGCTGGCGGGGAGCTGGCCAATATTGGCCTGGCCCTCGATTTCGTGGTGGAGAACCACTTTACCCGGGCAGGGGGCAGCCGAGCAGAGCAAGGGGTTCCCCAGGTGCTGGTCCTCATAAGTGCTGTACCCTCTAGTGATGAGATCCGAGACGGGGTGGTGGCACTGAAGCAGGCTAGCGTGTTCTCATTCGGCCTCGGAGCCCAGGCCGCCTCCAGGGCAGAACTGCAGCACATAGCTACCGATGACAACTTGGTGTTTACTGTCCCGGAATTCCGTAGCTTTGGGGACCTCCAGGAGCAATTACTGCCGTACCTTGTTGGCGTGGCCCAAAGGCAAATTGTCTTGCAACCGCCAACCATTGTCACACAAGGTACGTATGCTCTTCTTGCCATCTGTGTGGGAGTGGGGTGTTTTGTGTCTTGGTTTTCATAGAAGTGAGGTGGGCACCAGAATGATCTTCCTCAGGAGAACCTGTAAGTACCTGCAGCCCCTCCTGCCCTGAGAAGCCAGCTCCTGGCTGTGATGTGTGTAGTGGTTGCAGTATTTGGAAAAACTAATGATGGATGAGTGAGTGGAAAACAGTGCTTCAAGTATGAGCTGTTGAGATAGTGCCCTTTTAAAGCTAATTTCACAAACCTGTTATGCTGAGATTAGTAAACATCGATGTATTATCCATTTATAAACCAGTCATCTTAAAAATGGATTTGCAGGGCTCATTGCAATTCTGAGAGAAAACTCTGGGACAGTGGAATTGAACCCTGATAGTCTGCACGTTAGAAGTGTACTCCTAGGTAGAGCTTCTTAAGCAGCAAAGGAGGGAGGGTGTCCCCCAAGGTCCCATTGTGCTTGGGTATTGGGGGGTGAGCCTTCTGAAGGTAAGCAGTAACAGAGCACTCACTTGATGGATATGTATGAAATATTTTGCCCTGTGTTTAAGTTTAGGAGTGATTCTTTTGAGTGGCAAGATTATAGCATGTACTCTAGTGGAAAGCCTCTGATCAATAGCCAGTTGGAGTAATTTAAAAACTGCTAAAACCAACCAAGCAAGTCATTTAACAAATAATGTATTTAAGAAACATGCACGGCCTGTGTGCAGGGTTTGGAAACACACAAGTTCCTCTACCTGATGAACTGTTTTCTGAGACATCAGTCACTTTTCTCATTGTATTAACTTCAAGACCTAGGTCAAGCCAATAGGATGTCATTTAGTAGATTAGGGACACAGTGGCCCCAAATGGTTTCCAGGAGCACCCAGTTCACTTCCCGGTGTTGCCTACACACCGGGGTGCTTTAGATTAGCCCTTGAATGTCAGACCTTGCTCTTCACCGTCCTTCCAGAGCACGAACTCAATGACAATTGGAGAATGAATAACGAGGCTCATCTAAGACCCTGGTTATTACCCGCTACCAACCATTTACATTTTCTTGTGTAGAATAACATATCCTCACATCTCTTACTTGCTGACTTTCTAAGGAAAGGCTGTGTGGCTGGGTCTGTAAAAAAAACTTTGTGATAAATATTGCTGTCTCTATTGAATCAATTGAGGCTCCAGGTAGATTTTCCTTTGAGAAAGGAGTGTTGATAATTCACAAATAAACCTTTTCGGGCAATATGCCATTGTATAAAATTAATAGTGGACCATCTTAAATTCTTAATTAAAAACACTGTTATCTACTCATATACGGCGCTGACCTCTGCTCCCCAGCACCTTTCTGATCACTAGTTCATGGGGTTTCTCACATGTAAAGGTGATGTAGCACTGAGTTCCTTACATAAGGCTACAAGGCTCACACTGAGCCAGCTCAGACTTGCCACCAATGATTTTAAAGCAGGGCTTTTATTGTAATGAAAGTTGTTGGCAAAAAAGCTCAGGACTGTGACACCTTTACTTAAACTGGACATTGGAAAGTGTCTGTGAACATTACTTTCTAGGGAATTCTCTTTCTAGAATTTACTTACCTAAGTCAGAAGGGAGGCTTGTGTTTCTCCTTATATAGTTTCCAGCTTTCCCTCTCACTTGATGGGACCGCAGAACAGATCGAAATCCTTCTGGCGAGCCACTAGGGAGATCCAACCTTGGAGGGAATGTTCTGAGGGGAAGTGCACAGTGCACAATGAACACAGAGCCCTGTCCACCGGTACTCGGAGCTGCTCAGGCTCCCCTCCTTCGTGGAGCTGTCGAGTGAAGATTTGCAACCTGCTGCTTGCACACTTTTGGAAGCAAACAATTTCCCTATGTTTTGTAAACGTCAAGGAAGCATCACAGCTGTAGGTGGGAAACCTGGTCTTCTATCCTGGGTCTTAAGTGGATCTGCTGTGCGGTCCCAGGCAGGTCATGCAATGTCTCTGGGCTCTGATTTCTTGCATTTATGGCAAAGTGTTGCACCTGGTGAAGACAACAAGTTTCAATTTTTAATTAAAATGGGCAGCATAGGGCCCTCATTTCAGATTCTCCCCAGCTAACTAGAGTCTTAATTCCTTGATTACAAGCATCATCTTTAATATTAGTGATCGAATTGTTTTTGACAAATATTCTGACTGTCTGGTGTAGACCAGACGCTTGCCCAGCCCGGGAGACACAGTGCAGGCAGGTGAGACAGTTGTGGCTTCTGGTTTGCTGTAGTGCAGTGGGAAAGAGAGATTAAACATATAAACCAATGACCAAAGAAGACATCCGTCCCCACAGTGGTACATGAGGCCACTAAACAGGGCCGTGACAGAGAGACCAGGCGCCAGGTATGGGGACGCCCACACCTATTCCCAGCTACTGAAGAGGACGAGTGAGGTGGGGGGGTCCCTTGAGCGTGCGAGTCCAAGGCTACAGTAAGCTACAATGGCGTCACCGCACTCCAGACGGGGCGACAGTTGGATAAAGCCTGTCTCAAAAATCAATAACTAAATGGGAACAAAGAACGTGGGAAGCGAACTTTAGTTGGGGTGACCAGGGAATGTCTGTCCGAGCAGCGCAGGATGGAAGGAGAGGAGCCAGCGAGGAGCCAGGGAAGAAGGTTCCAGGAAGAGGGAGCAGCAGGAAGGCGGCCCTGCAACCTCAAGGACCTTGGCCTTGTCCTAGGATCCCCATAGGCAGCGAGGCTGGATCCCCACAGGGCTCAGGAGCCTAGACCAGCGACAGATGCAGGGGCGGAGCCAGTGGCTGTACAGTGGGCGGGGAGCTTGGGCCAGTAGCAGGTGGAGGGGCGGAGCCAGCAGCTTTGTGGTGGCGGGCAGCCTGGACCAGCGGCAGGTGGAGGGGAGGAGCCAGAAAGCTGTGTGGGCGGGGAGACTGGACCAGCGGCAGATGGAGGGGCGGAGCCAGAAAGCTGTGTGGGCGGGGAGACTGGACCAGCGGCAGATGGAGGGGCGGAGCCAGAAAGCTGTGTGGGCGGGGAGACTGGACCAGCGGCAGGTGGGGGGGCGGAGCCAGAAAGCTGTG